>CM038708.1:581133-831133 GCA_021613375.1 Megaleporinus macrocephalus | reverse complement strand
CCTGAAACACAAACA
Organism: Megaleporinus macrocephalus; assembly: GCA_021613375.1. NCBI lineage: Eukaryota > Metazoa > Chordata > Actinopteri > Characiformes > Anostomidae > Megaleporinus > Megaleporinus macrocephalus. The sequence goes on along the minus strand of CM038708.1, from coordinate 831,118 downwards.
CTGACCCACCTACACACTCTCTACACCAGGTTCACTGAACCGCTCTACGCTGGATTTAGTGTTTATCTTAACTCTTCAGTGAGACTGTGTGAGATAGAATAACCTCCTAAATCCTGGAGGAGAAACTAAACACCACAAACTCACTGTGTGTAATAGTATCTCCTTCAACCACATACAGAGTAATCATATACTTTACTTCATACTGTTTATCTACTATTACACGTTTGAGAAAGTATACTGAGCTCTGCTGTGCTGAATTTGTACTGAAGATATACTTGAAATATATACTTAGTAAATGTGCTTATATGATAAAACTATTTTTTGAGATGTCCCAGAAGCTCATGTTTTATTTCACTTTAATTAACAAATTACTTTTACTCACAGAAGTGTTTATGAGGACTGTTCATTGTTAATTGATTGTTTATTACTGGGTTAAAACATTTGTAGTGTAGTATAATTAAAAACATTATATTACATATTTGATGAATTCCAGGTTCTGCTCGCTATGATACACTGTATACGGAGATGGATTTTTTGTGTAAAAAAATAAAGTGCATTAATAAAACTTATGTATTAATTTTGTGATGTAAAAATGTTTCAGCAGCTTATACGTGCAATGAAGTACTGTTTTCTTTTATCAGTATAGTATATGTAAACTCTTTATGGTGAGTGTGATAATACAGCTATACTACAAAACACTCAGTTTGAGGAAACAGACTTTAATAATGACGAGTACACTTTAAAAATAAGTTACAGGTTATCATAACAGAAAACTGTCACAGTAGTCAACCCGAGTCAGACGCTTGCAAATGAAAATACAATAGAGACTTTAATAATTGATTTACAATCCAGAATTATAGTTACAAAACAGGCTGAGGTCAAATACCAAAATAAAAAAAAAGTGGCAAACAGTCCAAAGGGCAGAGCAAAAGGCAAAGTCGAAAAACCAAAAGGTTAAGGTCATACACAATATACGAATAATGGAATGTACGCTCGGAAGCTCACCAAAATGGATGCAATACCTAGCAACCATACTATATGAAAGCCCTGGCTTAAGAACTATACTAGCTTCTAGCCCAGTGTTCATGTGATTTGGTATTGGGGTGAATCTATCTATTTTTAAGCTTTATTGTGAAGTGAAATATGTACTTGGGTGTGTTTTGTTGGGGTAATGTGTGTAACCGTAGGATATGTCCTTTTGTTAGCTCATGCTGTTTTTATGACCACTGCATAGTTCCTTTGACAACAGGGACAAATATAACTGTGTAATTGATTTTTATTTGTGACCTTTTTGTAATAAAACTATCATTGAATGAACAGCTGTGTAATCTTTTATATATATGTAAACCACTGCTCGGGGGCCACTTTGCTAAAGAGGTTTCTCCCACCCTTTATAATTCGGGAGTGGCGTAGTCTACACCTGTTTTTGGTACTTGATGCCATCCGAGTATAAAAGATCGTACAAGTCTGACCTGTCAGCTCCTTCCTTATGAGAACAAATGCTTTATCAGGACTGTTTCATCTCTGAACTGAATGAAGTGGGTCTTGACCTGCAAACACCATGCTAAGCTGCTAAAGTGGTTTAAAGGACGCTCAACAAGAACAGAATGCACAGAATGTGTTCTTATTCTTTCTTCAAAACTTTTTTCAGCTCACAGTGGTGTCCGCAGTTCCACTTAATTCATCTTGTAGAACAGCAGTCCTGGTTAAGCACTTGTTCTCACCACAGGAAAGGACAGCTGACAGGTCAAACTCATATAGAGTGTACTATACTACTGAATTGGGAAGAAACACCACTAGCATCTTTTAAGACCACATTTGGATGGTAATGGCTGATGTGCTGTTAGTTATCGTCTACCTGTATCTTCTTTGCAGGAACCTCCTGCTATACCTTAAAGCAGTTCAGAACTTTATTAGCAATACTATCAGCATTTAGAGTTCACAGATTACACTTCCATTTTATCGTAATGATTGTCACAGAATGTCTCCAGTTTACAGTGAAAACTTCTCAGTCCAGCAGAGAGCAGCTTCACTCCTGAGTCCTTCAGAGCATTATTACTGATGTCCAGCTCTTTCAGTGGAGTGTAAATTTGAACATAGAGAACATAAGTGCAGTCCCAGGATCCTCCGCACTCGGACTGTGTTGTTGGAGAAACAGAAAGCAGAGCTGAACTATTGAAGGTAGGAAACTGTCCGACAGTTTAACACTTGTTCTTTATTCACTCTGAGACAAACAGTTGGACACACATCTGAGTTCTGAACATAAGATCTGATGTTGTTTAAAGTAGATCAGACACACAGAAGCAGCTTCATTCAGACCAGAGCTGAGTGATGGAGCTGCTGCTGCTGGACCAGAATGTTCAGGTGAGTTTTTTTTCTAGCTGGGTATATAAACATAGCATTATGGTTCATGGTATATATGCTACTGGGGAAAATGTGCTAACAGTTTAATAAGAATAAGAAGCTTTGTATGATTAATGGATTATCTTATGAGCTTCTGGTGCTTCTGTTCTCGAGTCAGTTCTGTAACTACAGTCCAGCTGTAACTAACCTAGAAATAGTCTCTTCATTTTAGTTTTAGATCTGTTTGCTGGGAAAGCTCAGTTGCTTGCTTTCTGAAGTTAGCTTCTTATTGGAATTCCCTGTTCCACCTTAAATGGTGCAGTAGCAGTAGCGCCTGTAGCGCCTGTAACTGCTGCAGTATTTAAGGTGGAACGGGGGAATTCACATAAGACGCTAACTTTATCCACATCTCTCTTCAGGTTTACGCTCAATAATAGCTCCCTCACTACCTTGATTTGATATTCAGGCATTCAGAGACTATGAAGATGCACTAGGAGCAGTGCTGAAAATGGTCAGTAATGAGTGTAAACATACATCTCACGACTAAAAGTCAGCCATATCATAGAGTCTAGCCAACCAGTGGAGACAACCTAAGCACACTTTGTGTCTGAAACAATCATCAAAATAATGAAACAGCTCTTTTTTTTTAGATGTGCTAGACTCTAACCAACGTTTCACTTTTTCCACTGTTGTTTACGAGTAGCCGTTCACAAGAAGCTCTAAAATTATACAAAGATTGTATCAGGTTTTTTAACATGCTTACTATTCTTGTGTCAGTGACTACATACTAGACTGAACTGTATTAGATTGTAATGTGTAGTTAATATCTATAAAGAAGAATGTCCTGATAATGCTCTGACCTGTATTCTGTCTTGAGATAAAATGTTTATTTTCTTCTTCCAGAATAAATGAAGAAAATAAAGCTTTTATTGCACAAGGCCAGAACCAGGAAGCGGGCAGAGAACATCGTCCTGATTCATCACACACTGGACATTACATGTTCCAGTATCTTCCCTCAGGCCGGCGTTTTAGCCAATTGAGAATCAAGACCTCCAGACTTCAGAGAAGCTTCTTCCCACACGCCATCACACTCATGAACAGCTGAACATCACACACTACAATCTGGATACAGTCTACTACATACATCCATATTCAGATGTTTTCTCACTCTTCTTTCTGTGTATAGTCTACATACATACATCCATATCCAGATGTTCTCTCACTCTTCTTTCTCTGTACAGTCTACTACATACATACATCCATATCCAGATGTTCTCTCACTCTTCTTTCTCTGTACAGTCTACTACATACATACATCCATATCCAGATGTTCTCTCACTCTTCTTTCTCTGTACAGTCTACTACATACATACATATCCAAATGTTCTCTCACTCTTCTTTCTCCAGTCTACTACATACATCCATATCCAAATGTTCTCTCACTCTTCTTTCTCGAGTCTACTACATACATCCATATCCAGATGATTTCTCACTCTTCTTTCTCTGTACTGCACTTTCATTTATCTAAACACTCTGTACCACTGTCTCAACCAGTGACTCTACTGTTCTCTATATTTATATCTATTTAATTCAGAACACTCTGTACCACTGTCTCAACCAGTAACTCTTCTGTTCTTCATATTTATATCTATTTAATTCAGTCTGCACTGTTCTTTACTGCCGCACTTTATTTTCAACTTGTTAAGCTTACAGGTGTGTCTGTTCGTGTATGTCTTTGTGTGTGTGTGTGTGTGTGTGTGTGTGTGTGTGTGTTTGTGTCTGTGTGTAGGTTGGGTGTGTTTGTTAATTCTGTAATGTCAGTTATCGTGCACTGTAAGCTACTGTAACCAAAAACAAATTCCTTGTACGTGTGAGCACACTTGGCAAATAAAATCCAATTGATTCTGATTCTGAAATGAATGACCTCCTGCTTCAAGACTTCTCCTCATAGTGTCCTGTACAGCTCAGAGTGCAATCTCAAACACATCAGGACATTCCAGCGAGAGTCACATTAAGCTGCTGAAACTGGTCAAATAAGAATATGGCATCCCGAAGGAGATCCCAGACTCACCACACATCATTTGGTGCTCTCCAAGTGAACATATCTAATAAACAAAGACCAGAATGAAGTGAGAAGAGAACTCATGACTGTTCAGACTGTGGAAAATATGCCCTATTAGAGCATATTTAGATAGGTCAACATGTACTTCCTATGTTCAACCTCCTCCTTCCGGGGAATTTGGCGTTTGTACTGGCAGCGTGCAGCGTGACCATTAGCTGTTGCTCGCAAGGGCCATTTTTCAACAATTAAAAGGTATGAGATTCGCGTTTCTGTCCCATTGCGAGCTAGTAGAGCAGATGTTTTCGTAAATTGCACTGTCTTTGTTTATAGCCGCATTGGCCTGCGTTTGTGTCGTCTGTGCTGTCCTGCTGGTTTTCTGCGTTTCTGCTGGGTTAGTGTTATACTCAGCTAAGGTTAGCTTCATATATCTCTGTGTAAGCCATATTAAGGTGGTTTGTTTTAGTTAACTTTCTTTTTTTGGGTTGTGGGTTAGTGATAGCTGCGGTTAGTGTCTGCCACCCTGACTCTCTCGCTACCGGGGACGTTGCTGTGTTGCCTGCTGGTATTTGACTCGGACGTTGCCGACTTGTACCCAGTCCCTGCGGTGTTGCTGTTTTGCCCAGGCTCCTAACTCAATCTCTTTACAGCTTTATTCATTTTGGTGTGCTTAAGCTTTATTCAGTTTGGTGTGCTTAAGTTTGATTAATTTGGGTGGCTTAAGATTCTATTCATTTTGGGTTTCCTTAAGCTTTATTTCATTTTGCTTTGTTTTCTATGTTTTTTGGTTTGCTAAAGCTTAAATTTTGGTTAGCTTGAGCTGTATTCATTTGTTTGCTTAAACTTTATTATTTTTGATTTGCTTCAAGCTTTTGTACTGAATTAGTTTGGTTAAAACTTTATTATTGCCTTGTTTGTTTTAATTTGCATTTCTCTCCTGGGTTGTCTTTGTACTGTGGTGGCTGATTTGATGGAGTTTTCTTTGCTGTTTATGGGAGTTCTGTGATTTTTATCTGTTTTAATTGTTGACTTTGTCTTTTTTTTCTTCTTTATTAGTCAGTTTGTAACGTTGCTCTGGGCAGGAGCTGTGCGCCAAAGCGGGAACCGACTAATTTTGTGGGTGGTGGAGCCCTTCTCACCTGTTTGTTTGTGTGTGTGTGTGTGTGTGTTCACGTGTGGTGTGTAGTGTAGGACTCTCACTCCGCCATCTGAAGTACAAGCATAAAATGAAATATAACTTCTTGTGCTGAAAACTGTCAGTCCTACAGCTCATAGATACAGTGGAAAAGTATATATAAGTATATATAAAAGCAAAAGGAATTAATCGTATCTTGTGTATCTTAGTTAACATAGTTCTGCAGTGATAGCTCTTCTGATGAACAGGTGACAGGTGCTGGACTTCCTGAAGCCCTTTATTATTTTTGATTCCTTCATGTTATCTAGTTAATGCTTGTTACAATGAAAGTGTCACTTTGTCTTAACCTTTAAATATCTAAGAGATGTTTTTCATATTTCTGTTTTGAATTATGATGTAAAAATGTTATTTTGTTTATTAATGTTTAAGCGGGGATTGCGGATTGTTTTCTACACAAATTCTTTCTATTATGCAGTTTTAATCAGTGTGATGATGATGATGATGAAATAACAGAATAATGTTTTTACTGATGTGCAAGCTAGTTCTCCTCTTGTACACTCTCACCAAATGATGACACGTCTTCATACATGCAGCTCAGACATGGTGAAGTGAACTGCTACACATGTTTGTAGCTGCCGTCAGTAATCTGAGTAAAACTGTTCATACAATTTGCTTCTTCTCAATCGCTGATTTGAGGCTGGTCACTGGAGTTGTCTTGTTGGGTAATTTTACAGAACACCAACATGATTATTCTTCAGCTATTTAGCTTCTCTCTGCTCACTTAATCGGTGAGGTTTTCTTCTCCTGCTCTCATCAGTCCTTTATTCTCCTCTTTTCTGTCTCTACATTCATTTATACACACAGGCAGGGTTGCAGAGCTTAGACAGAGCACTTTTAATTTGACAGAATTGCCTCCAAAGCAGCCATTATCGGGACGCACGTATGGCTTTGGTCTCGTTTTGAACAAAACATATATAGAAATGTGTGGTCTTATGTTATTGAGGATAACAACAATGAGAGCATTCTAAAACCACAAGAATGAGAATTTCATAAACAATGCCATCAGCATTTAGAGTTTACAGTTTACTGTGCTATTTCTGCTTAACATTTTTCACAGACAGTTTATCAGAGTGATTCCAGTTTAAAGTGTGAATTTCTCAGTCCAGCAGAGAGCAGCTTCACTCCTGAATCCTGCATGTTATTGTTACTGATGTCTAGTTTTTCAGTGGGGTGTTTACTGATTGTAGGGCTGAAGTTAGATTACATTACGTTAGTCATTTGTAAGATTACGGCAATTACATTCACCTTTCTTTAACAACTGTTGCCAAAAGTGTTCACATGAACAAGACATCTGCAGTGTTTAATGCCTCAAAAAATGATTACACAAAATTGTTATATTTCATGATGCCATAGTTTTGCCTATTTTTGTTTAATCTGTTCACCATCGAGAAATGCATGTAGCAATGAGAGTGAAAGAAAATTTATTTTAATCTAAATTTCTCATTTCACATTGAGCCACTAAATCGTAACAAATAGAATTATTAGGATTAATAGGATTTCTTCTTGAATCTTTTGATAGAAAAGTTGTTCCACATGAATTTAAAATATTGATGGGCTCATGGATTAAGTATTCAAAGTATTTGGTTTTTTAACAGTATTTTTTTTTACATATTTCGTAAAAATATGACCGTGGTTCATACACAGATTCAAAGATTAACACTATGTTAAGACTCTGAATTGCATTGTGAATCATCAACACTCATCTCTTCACACCTCATAGCAAAGCAGCAGACTGTTTACATGTTTGCTGCACAGCAATCACTATCAGAAGATCCTTTTGCAGTGAATAGGGTTCAGTATATTTTTACATCAGATATCAAACGTAGTCACATAATTTACCGACAATGACTACAGTTTTATTTAATCTCGGATAATTTAAGGGTTTACACAAGGTCAAGTGATATACATGCCTGTCATAATACTGATGCAAGTACCAAGACTAGTTTTAAGAAGGGTAGTTTATTAATTGAACAGTAATAATTGTGTAAAACAGGCATTGAATGAAGTTGGTAATTAAAACATGGAGAAAACACAGAACAGAAACTTGGCTTTCTGCATGAGGAAACTACAAGAGTTAGTTAAAAATTGTAGACATAGCTATTTAGCTATTATGAATCAGAATGGAATGAAAAATCTAAATGCAAATTTACAAAAATGAAACATACATACACTCAGCATCACACCCAGACTGGATCACAGGCAAGTGTGTGCTCTTGTGTGGTTTGCCTTACTGCCTCTACATGCTAAGAGGAATGTCCGCATGCTGTGCAGTGGAGAGCCCCCAAGGTGCTTCTGGAGAGGTAAGCCTCAAAAGACTCTGCTGGACATGCACAGTGAATGCAGTTGGTTTCTCTGAGTGATGGCTGAGTTTGCAGACCACGTGGTTGGTTCCTGCAGATGGCAGTTCATTTGGCTGGCACAGGCTTGCAGTGCATTCTACGTTCTAATCGTAGTCCTACACTTCTACACTACTTCTACATTATGTTGGTCATATGGGCACGCATGTGATTGTATACATCTTCTGTGAAGTGTCTGGACATCAATGTTGGCTTATTTTGGTAAACAAATCTTAAATTATATTTACAGGAGATTTCATAGTGAACTACCAATGGCCAAATCAGACCTACAGACTAAAAGAACTAGACCTAAAAATAACTGCAGCTGGTTTAACTTGTTAAATATAATGAAGTACAGTTCACAACAATCAAGGAATGTTAGCACTTGAACAAAAAATGAAAATGCATCTATTTGCTTATTTTCACAGAAAAACCTCAAATACATATAAATTGTATGACTAATTTCTTTCCTATATACACATAAATATTGTCTACAAATGAGAATTATTTTAAGAGTCTATATATACTATATATACTAAGACTAATGCTAGGTTTCATACTAGGTTTACATCGGCTAATAAATCTCTAACAGTTAACACAATTCAAATTAAATAAAATAATACTTAAATTATGATTAATTAACACAATTTGGATAACTATATATGGAATTCCTAAACTTACTTTAAATTATAAAAGGTATTAGAATGCATCAAAAGGTTAATCCAGTTTCACCCCTAAATCAGGCACATTATTGTTACAAATTTAACAAGTAGTTCTATCAACAGCCACGGTCAAAAGAGGAAAACATTACAGAAAAGATCATTCAACCCACAGCAGTGTGACTTCTCACCCTGGGTGGAAATTCTTCATTTTGTTTTGTTATTGTTACCAATGTTTTTATAATTGCTATATCAACCTAATTTCAACATTGATGTAAATTTGATTTTTAACTAGTTTTCAATATTGCAATTCTTGGTTTATATGGCAGTAGGTAAGTTTTGCATTTGCCTTTACACAACTTTGTATAAAGAAACTGACGGACTGTCAGCAGTATACAGAACAGACTCCTACTTTCAAAGCTTTTCAGAGTAAAAGTGCTAGTGTAAGATCTAATTCCTCTTTAGGAGTGCAGATGTCATTTACATTTATATTATCTCATTTACTATGATTTTTTTCATGATGGCAACACAGTAAAAACGTGTGGTTTTATAACAAAGAAATGAACATAGTAAAACTATAACATCAGCATTTACAGTTTACTCTTCCATTTTAGCTTAGTGTTTCTAGTAAATTCACCTGAGTGTCTCCAGTTTACAGTGTGAACTTCTCAGTCCAGCAGAGAGCAGCTTCACTCCTGAATCCTTCAGGGCATTGTTACTGATGTCCAGTTCTTTCAGTGGAGCGTTTATTGAGTGTTAAGTAAAAGTTAATCTTCAAATGGGATAATAAACACAGCATATGGAACTGTTAAAGCAGGAGCAGGGAGAACGAGTATTATGTACTATGGAACAAAACCTCTTTACATTAATGGTCGTTAAAAGTAGAGAACTTTGTTGTCCTCTCCTGTAAAGTTACTTTTTTGAGATTGCATGGTGGTTCCTAAGGTGTTGCTGAGAGGTTGTTAGTGCTATTGTGGTAGTTGTTAAGGTATTACTAGATAATAGCTATAGTATCCCAAGCAGTAGCTAAGCTGTTGCTTGGCAGTTGATATGGTATTCCAGGCAGTTCCTGAAGTATTACTTGGCACTTGGTTGGCTCTTAATTAAAACGTCTTCATGAATTATGGTGAGCTTTATGTAAATAATATGTACACATTTGCCTTGTGCTATGTAAGACCAAATTTCTCTGTAGTAGAGCATATGTAAGATCAGATTATTCTTTTATCTACTATATATTTTTAGTAATAATAACACAATGGAAATGTGTGGTTTTATATTACTGAGGATAACAACAAAATGAGCATCCTAAAACCACAATAAAAGAGAATTTTATAACCAATGCCATCAGCATTTAAAGTTTAGAGCTGTGTGATATTTCACACAAAGTTCACCAGAGTGATTCCTGTTTAAAGTGTGAATTTCTCAGTCCAGCAGAGAGCAGCTTCACTCCTGAATCCTGCATGTTATTGTTACTGATGTCAAGTTTTATAGTGGGGTGTTAACTGATTGTAGGGTTGAAGTTAGATTTATTATGTTAGTCATTTGTAAGAATACGGCCATTACATTCACCTTTCTCAAACAACTGTTGCCAAAAGGTCTCAGTCCAGCAGAGAGCAGTCTCTCTCCTGAATCCTGCAAGTCACTGTTCCCAATGTCCAGATTTTTCAGGTTGATTTTAGGTTTTAGTAAATTGTTTAGATTACATTACATGTAAAAAGTATGCAGTGATGCTGCTATGGCCAAAGTGGTAAATGCCACAGGGTTTTAATATCTGATATGTTCCAGGCAGGGATAGACTATCACAAAGACCTGAGTTAAGAATTAATCTTCTAAAAGGAGAATTCTTTCATTTTTCTATATTTCTGCATGATTTCTTGAGATTAAAACATTTATTTTACGATTGCCAAAACTACTATTGCAAAAAACTATTGCCAAAAACATTTGGCCAGCACAGGCTTGCAGTGCATTATGTTGGTCATGTGGGCACACGTGGCTAAATACATCTCCTGTGAAGTGTGTGAAAGTCAATGCTGGCTAAAAATAATTGCAGCTAGTTTACCTTGTTAAATATGATGAAGTACAGTTCACAACAATCAAGGAATGTTGGCACTTAAACAAACAATACTTAAAAAATATAAACAATGTGACTAGGAACAAAACAAATAACAAAAGTTAAATTACTATATATCAAAGTCTAAAGTCTTATTTCCACAGAACAACTTCACATACATGTAAACTGTGTGGTTTTATCACTGAAATTCCACAAGCATTTAATTCTTGCTTATATGCATAAATGTTGTCTACAAAAATACAATTATTCTCAGAATCTTTATATATTATATATTTTAAGATTAATCAGCCTACAGACTTTCATACTAGGTTTACATCAGCAAAAGAAATAATGACCACATGACAAAAAACAACTAAAGCCCATGAGGTTAACATAATTCAAATGAAATGAAGTAATATTTCAAGTCATCATTTAATGATCACATTTTGGATTACTACATATGGAATTCCTAAACTTCCTTTAAAATGAATAAAGGCATGCATCAAAAAGTTAATCCTAATCAAAAACTGATTACAGCTTAAAAATCTTCAAATGTCTTTATAATTTCAAAAACGGAAGTAGGAGGAAACTAAACACCTAAATTGACAATTCTGAAATTGATTCTGCCTAAATTTAAATCCCAACCGTTATTTAAACAAAACACAATAAATAACAATTCTATTGGCAGGCAGGAGGTGGGGGGTTGGTTTAAAGGAAAAACACAGATTAGATAGTGCAAATGTCTCCACATGATGTGTTCTAGCAATTATATTAAATATTACTGGTAAAAAATAAACTTTTATTGTTTCAATAACATGTATTGTCAAAATTTGGTTTTGAAAATGTGAAAGGCTGAATTCTTCTCATTTAGTTAGATGGTTCTTCAGTTGTCTTAAGACATGATAATTAATTGCAAAATGCCTCCACATGATGTGTTTTATGTATTACGTCACAAATTCCTCTTCTTATTCCTGTGCTTTTAATGTTGCTCAAAAAACCTTGGTGAAATTAACGTTCATTGTTTCATTATAATTGTCAAAGTCTGTAGTCTTAACTTCAACTGCATTTTTGTACAGTTTTAAAATTTCTTTAAGTTTCATTCCATGTGATGTACTTTATGGATTATATCATAAATTCCTAGCGAAATTGAACATTAATTGTTTAATCAAATTTGGCTTACATTCACATATATTTGGTACAGTTGTGAAATTCCATTAATTTACCTTTCAATACACTCAAATTACTTGGAGAACTTCTCCACATGGTATATTTTATAAATCACATTGTACATTTTTATTTTAAATAAACTTATATTGTTTCACCAAATTGTTTCACTTGGAAGGTAAAAAAATCTTACCTTCCAAGATATTTACATTAGTTGGAACATGCCTTTTCTTTGTGGGGTGGAACACTCTGCATCCCTCTGGGGGCTGAGCCCAAATGATTATTCAACTTACTTATCATTAGTTTATTTAAAAACAACTATGTTTGTGAGTTAAATGTCATCTTTATTACAACTTCCATTCTTTTCTGAAGACTCAATTTCAGTTTCTCAAAGAGACACACCCCCAGTGCTTAGTCCACACCATCCAGGTCTACATCCTCAGTGGTGGTCTGGTTTTCTGTCACATATGGATACATCAAGGTGGGATACACAGAGGTGTCACCGCAATTGTATTTACAAGGCTTTAACTGAAACATTCTAAACTCAATACTGAGACAGCCCTGAATCCAGCCGCCATTGCAGGATTGGTGAGCAAAGGCCTAATTTGAAAGTTCACCACTACACATTTACACCATATTATCAAAGAATTGTTTGAAACAGTCAAAATGAAACAAAAGAAAATATCTTCTTAAAGGCTTTCTTGCTTTATAGCCAGTGGCTACATTTCACTGCACTATGTGTCAAGCATAAACATGTTGAGATGCAAAGTACTACTATGTAATGTGAACATGCATTGTTAAAAAGAGAAATGCTAATTATTTACATCAGTTAAAGGGGCAACCAGGCCTAAAACAAGGATCTCATTGTTCAGATAATGGAGTTTTGGAGTCTTATGTGTTTGTTTGTTTGCACCCCTTTTGCAGATAAACTTAGAATTTATTACCAAAATGTGGTAGAATTGTTTCTTAATATGTTTTGTAAAAATAACAGCTGGGATGTAAATCAAGGCAGAATCAGCTGGAGTATGAAAAGGCAGGTGTTCAATATTGGAACTGATTAGTGTATAAACAGCCATTTAACTTCAGCACAACACATTAAACATACAATCAAGACCTGCCTCAACACTGAGATACAGAAAATCTCACTACTGGGATGTTGTTTACAAGGTTAATGTTTATTTATTTATATGCACCTTTTACAAAAGATGTTGTCACAAAGCAGCTTTACAGAAACATCCGGCGTCTGAAATGGTCCACTCGTTAACTAGTGCTCTGAGCACTACATAGACTGTACCATGTAGAACACCATGTAGAACAGCAGTGAGGGAGACAGTCATTCTAAAGAGACCACTATGCATTGAGGGAAACAATATAGTGACTATATAGGGAATCTAATTGTCCACTGAGAATTCGGACAACACAACAAAATGACACACACCCTGAATAGAACACTAAACGGTAAATAGGGTGCGATTTCTGACACACCCCAGGTCTGAGCCCCCAGTAAGCACTGCCAGGGGCAACAATGGCAGGAAAACCTTCCTCAGATTAAGAGGAAGAACCTTGAGAGGAACCCGATTCTGAAAGGGAAACCCATCATCCTCTGGTCCCCACCAGATAGTAAAACCAGTAAAAATACAATAAGATTTACTACTGTGTGTATAAATGTAGAGACAGAGAGGAGGAGAAGAAGGGACTGATGGGAGCAGGAGAAGAAAACCTCACTGACTAAGTGAGCAGACGGAAGCTACCAAACCGAAGAAAACTAATCGTGTTAGTGTTCTGTAAAATTACCCAACAAGACAACTCCAGTGACCAGCCTCAAAGCAGCAACTGAGAAAAACCAAATGGTATGAAGAGTTTTACTCAGATTATTGACGGCAGCTCTAAACATGTGTAGCAGTTCACTTCACCATGTCTGAGCTGCATGTATGAAGAAGTGTTGTCGTTTAGTGAGAATGTACAAGAGGAGCACTAGCTTGCACATCAGTAAAAATATTATTCTATTATTTCATCATCATCATCACCATCATCATCATCATTACACTGATTAAAACTGCATAAAAGAATTTGTGTAGAAAAAAAATCTACAATCACCGCTTAAACATTAATAAACAAAATAACATCTTTACATTCCAATTCAACACAGAAATATGGATAACATCTCCTAGATATTTAAAGGTTAAGACAAAGTGACACTTCCATTACAACAACCATTAACTAGCTAACATGAAAGAATTAAAATAGATGAAGGGCTTCAGGAAGTCCAGCACCTATCACATGTTGATCAGAAGATCCATCACTGCAGAACTATGTTAACTAAGATACACTAAATAAGATTAATTCATTTTGCTTTTATATGTACTTATATATACTTTTCCACTGTATCTATGAGTTGTATGACTGACTGTCTTCAGCACAAGACATTATACTTCATGTTATGCTTGTACTTCAGAATCAGCATGAAACAATGAGCTTCCCTCTAAAAACTAAAAGATCTAAAATCAGATTTGAGTGTGGAGATGTGTTATGTTTACACTCATTACTGCCCATTTCCACCACTGCTCTTAGTGCACTTGTGTGTCTTCACAGTCTTTAAATGCCTGAATGTCTTGTCACACTCTGAGCAGTGATACGGCTTCTCTCCTGTATGGATTCGCTGGTGTATTTTGAGATGATTCTGTCGATTAAAACTCTTTCCACACTCTGAACACGTATGCAGTTTCTCTCCGGTATGAATACGCTGGTGTCTTTGAAGTATTTTCTGAGAAATAAAACTCCTCCCACACTCTGAGCAGTAATATGGTTTTATTCCAGTGTGGATGCGCTGGTGTTGTAGAAGATGACTCTGAGAACTAAAACTCCTTCCACAGTATGAGCAATGATACGGTTTCTCTCCGGTGTGAATACGTTGGTGTATTTTTAGATTACTCTGCTGATTAAAACTCCTCCCACACTCTGAGCAGGTATACGGTTTCTCTCCGGTGTGAATACGCTGGTGTATATGGAGAGTACTCTGCTGAATAAAACTCCTCCCACACTCTAAACAGATATACGGTTTCTCTCCGGTGTGAATACGTTGGTGTATATTGAGAGTACTCTGATGATTAAAACTCCTCCCACACTCTAAACAGATATAGGGTTTCTCTCCGGTGTGAATACGCTGGTGTTTACTGAGCTCACTCTGCTGATTAAAACTCTTTCCACAGTCTGAGCAGTGATATGGTTTCTCTCCAGTGTGAATACGCTGGTGTTTACTGAGATCACTCTGCTGATTAAAACTCTTTCCACAGTCTGAGCAGGTATACGGTTTCTCTCCGGTGTGAATACGCTGGTGTTTTTTGAGATTACTCTGATGAATAAAACTAATTCCACACTCTGAGCAGGTATACGGTTTCTCTCCGGTGTGGATGCGCTGGTGTATATTAAGATTACTCTGATTATTAAAACTCTTTCCACACTCTGAGCAGGTATACGGTTTCTCTCCGGTGTGGATGCGCTGGTGTTTTTTGAGATTACTCTGATTATTAAAACTCTTTCCACACTCTGAGCAGGTATACGGTTTCTCTCCGGTGTGAATATGCTGGTGTAATTTCAGAGTACTCTGTCGTGTAAAACTCTTTCCACACTCTGAGCAGTCATGAGTTCTCTTCTCACTTCGTTCTGGTGTTTGTTTATTAGATCTGTTCACTTGGAGGGCACCAGATGATGTTTGCTGAGTCTGGGATCTCCTTCGGGATGCCATATTCTTATTTTACCAGTTTCAACAGCTTAACGTGACTCTCACTGGAACGTCCTGATATGTTTGAGATTGCACTCTGAGCTGTGCAGGACACTATGAGGAGAAGTCTTGAAGCAGGAGGTCATTCATTTCTGGAAGAAGAAAATAAAGAACATTTTATCTCAATGCAATAAAAGTAGTCTTCTATCTGATGTAAGAAAGTCAATCACCTAATTACTCAAACTCTCATACAGACATTTTAACTAATTTCTTGCTTTTACTTTCCAATGTGGTTTGATAAACAGTAAAACTCTGCATTAGCGAGTAAGACAGAATACAGGTCAGATCATTATCAGGACATTCTTCTTTATAGATATTGACTACACATTACAATCTAATACAGTTCAGTCTAGTATGTAGTCACTGACACAAGAATAGTAAGCATGTTAAAAAAAATTATCCAATCTTTGTATAATTTAAGAGCTTCTTGTGAACGGCTACTCATATACTTTTTGGAAATCGATGTTCACGAGGGTTCCTCAAACCTGGAAGCACCTATGCAAGTTTATAAGCCCACATACTTTCTGTAGTTTGGTTTTATTGGTCATACTTCACTAACGCAAGTGACGAAATGACATTTCAAGATGAGTTCCACTAAGAAATTATTTTATCACAGTTCTAGCTTTGGCAACATTCGAGTCAGAATATAACTGCTGCACCATTTAAGGTGGAAAAGAAGAATTCAAACAAGAAATGAGGGAACAGGAAGCTGTCTTCTTTTTCAATCTCTTGTGAACTTAAATAAAAGATAATCTTGCTACTAGTTAGTGGACTTAATGTATTAACCTTTAAATTGTTGGTGGATTTGTACTAACAGGCTTTGCTACATAGTGGGTTTATTGGGCAGTTCACACAACTACCATGTGTATGACACAGAGAGTGAAGTCTCAGAGACGTCTGCAGTTGCTTGTTTTCTCTGCACTTCTGTCATAGTGCGTGTCAAAGCCAGGAAACCCCGTCTACGCTAGAAGTACACTGACACATTAACTTTATCAGCCATTAATCAATGCCCCCATTCAGACATTACGAGCTCTCACACCTACACCCTCTTCCTAAACAGACCACCTCAAACACCCACCATAGACCCTCCTACCAGCTGTTTACCTACCAGCCATTGACCTGCCCTAACACCTTCCAAATATTACCAGCTCTCACAAACTACAGACCACCTCAAACAACCACCAAAGACACACCTACAGGCTTCTTACATCCCAGCCACTGACCGGCACCGCCCAGTTTTCGCACAACATTCCTACATATAACGGATCATTCAAACACTGACCTGCAGAGTGATTCACTTCCTCTACACAGACTACTGCAGACTATAATAAACTATTATCACATTCAAACACTGACCTACAGAGTGATTCACTTCCTCTACACAGACTACTGCAAACTATAATAAACTATTATCACATTTAAACACTGACCTACAGAATTATTCACTTCCTCTACACAGACTACTGCAGACTATAATAAACTATTATCACATTCAAACACTGACCTACAGAGTGATTCACTTCCTCTACACAGACTACTGCAGACTATAATAAACTATTATCACAACATTTAAACACTGACCTACAGAGTGATTCACTTCCTCTACACAGACTACTGCAGACTATAATAAACTATTATCACATTCAAACACTGACCTACAGAGTGATTCACTTCCTCTACACAGACTACTGCAGACTATAATAAACTATTATCACATTCAAACACTGACCTACAGAGTGATTCACTTCCTCTACACAGACTACTGCAGACTATAATAAACTATTATCACATTCAAACACTGACATACAGAGTGATTCACTTCCTCTACACAGACTACAATAAACTATTATCACATTCAAACACTGACCTGCAGAGTGATTCACTTCCTCTACACAGACTACTGCAGACTATAATAAACTATTATCACATTCAAACACTGACCTACAGAGTGATTCACTTCCTCTACACAGACTACTGCAGACTATAATAAACTATTATCACAACATTCAAACACTGACCTACAGAGTGATTCACTTCCTCTACACAGACTACTGCAGATTATAATAAACTATTATCACATTCAAACACTGACCTACAGAGTGATTCACTTCCTCTACACAGACTACTGCAGACTATAATAAACTATTATCACATTCAAACACTGACCTACAGAGTGATTCACTTCCTCTACACAGACTACTGCAGACTATAATAAACTATTATCACATTCAAACACTGACCTACAGAGTGATTCACTTCCTCTACACAGACTACTGCAGACTATTATAAACTATTATCACATTCAAACACTGACCTACAGAGTGATTCACTTCCTCTACACAGACTACTGCAGATTATAATAAACTATTATCACATTCAAACACTGACCTACAGAGTGATTCACTTCCTCTACACAGACTACTGCAGACTATAATAAACTATTATCACATTCAAACACTGACCTACAGAGTGATTCACTTCCTCTACACAGACTACTGCAGACTATAATAAACTATTATCACATTCAAACACTGACCTACAGAGTGATTCACTTCCTCTACACAGACTACTGCAGACTATAATAAACAATTATCACATTCAAACACTGACCTACAGAGTGATTCACTTCCTCTACACAGACTACTGCAGACTATAATAAACTATTATCACAACATTCAAACACTGACCTACAGAGTGATTCACTTCCTCTACACAGACTACTGCAGACTATTATAAACTATTATCACATTCAAACACTGACCTACAGAGTGATTCACTTCCTCTACTCAGACTACTGCAGACTATAATAAACTATTATCACAACATTCAAACACTGACCTACAGAGTGATTCACTTCCTCTACACAGACTACTGCAGACTATAATAAACTATTATCACATTCAAACACTGACCTGCAGAGTGATTCACTTCCTCTACACAGACTACTGCAGACTATAATAAACTATTATCACATTCAAACACTGACTTACAGAGTGATTCACTTCCTCTACACAGACTATAATAAACTATTATCACATTCAAACACTGACCTACAGAGTGATTCACTTCCTCTACACAGACTACTGCAGACTATAATAAACTATTATCACATTCAAACACTGACCTACAGAGTGATTCACTTCCTCTACACAGACTACTGCAGACTATAATAAACTATTATCACATTCAAACACTGACCTACAGAGTGATTCACTTCCTCTACACAGACTACTGCAGACTATAATAAACAATTATTACATTCAAACACTGACCTACAGAGTGATTCAGTTCTACACAGACTACTGCAGACTATAATAAACTATTATCACATTCAAACACTGACCTACAGAGTGATTCACTTCCTCTACACAGACTACTGCAGACTATAATAAACAATTATCACATTCAAACACTGACCTACGGAGTGATTCACTTCCTCTACACAGACTACTGCAGACTATAATAAACTATTATCACAACATTCAAACACTGACCTACAGAGTGATTCACTTCCTCTACACAGACTACTGCAGACTATAATAAACTATTATCACATTCAAACACTGACCTACAGAGTGATTCACTTCCTCTACACAGACTACTGCAGACTATAATAAACTATTATCACATTCAAACACTGACTCTCCATCACACTGACTTACCTTCTTAACTAGTCATTACATATAACCATAACTAACATACACGCTTTACTAGTCTTCATCTGAACTCTCCATCACACTGACTTACCTTCTTAACTAGTCATTACATATAACCATAACTAACATACACGCTTTACTAGTCTTCATCTCAACTCACCATCACACTGACTTACCTTCTTAACTAGTCATTACATATAACCATAACTAACATACACGCTTTACTAGTCTTCATCTCAACTCACCATCACATTGACTTACCTTCTTAACTAGTCATTACATATAACCATAACTAACATACATGCTTTACTAGTCTTCATCTCAACTCACCATCACACTGACTTACCTTCTTAACTAGTCATTACATATAACCATAACGAACATACACGCTTTACTAGTCTTCATCTCAACTCTCCATCACACTGACTTACTTTCTTAACTAGTCATTACATATAACCATAACTGACATACACGCTTTACTAGTCTTCATCTGAACTCTCCATCACACTGACTTACTTTCTTAACTAGTCATTACATATAACCATAACTAACATACACGCTTTACTAGTCTTCATCTGAACTCTCCATCACACTGACTTACTTTCTTAACTAGTCATTACATATAACCATAACTAACATACACGCTTTACTAGTCTTCATCTGAACTCTCCATCACACTGACTTACTTTCTTAACTAGTCATTACATATAACCATAACTAACATACACGCTTTACTAGTCTTCATCTGAACTCTCAATCACACTGACTTACTTTCTTAACTAGTCATTACATATAACCATAACTAACATACACGCTTTACTAGTCTTCATCTGAACTCTCCATCACACTGACTTACTTTCTTAACTAGTCATTACATATAACCATAACTAACATACACGCTTTACTAGTCTTCATCTCAACTCTCCATCACACTGATCTGAGCTAAATGTTATGGTTACTGTATGTGGGTTCTGCTCTGTGGACTGGACGTGTAGACTGACTGTTTCTGATCAGATGCTGAAACACTGATGTGGTGATCGGCTAGCGGTTACCGTAAAACTCAGACTCACTATCAGTTCGCTGGGAAAGCTCAGTTACTTGCTTTCTGAAGTTAGCTTCTTATTGGAATTCCCCGTTCCACCTTAAATGGTGCAGCAGCAGTTACATTCCGGCGCCTGTAACTGCTGCAGTATTTAAGGTGGAACGGGGGAATTCACATAAGACTCTAACTTCAGCCACGTCTTTCTTCAGGTTTCCGCTCAATAACGAGTCCTAGTTGTGTTTACAGTAGACTTTGGACACTGTGTATGGTTTTCTCTGCTCCGTCTCTTCTGTTCGTCTCTCCTTATTCTCTCTCTCTTTCTCTAGTTTACAATCCGCGACATCACATCACGTCTTCTTCGCGTCACCTGGCAACACCGTAAGCGCGCGCTGTGCAGCAGTAAAGGTCCTCCGGGCGAAACAGCGCGCTGTATATGGTTTTCTGGATTAAACGATGATTTTTTGTTAATCGAGTTACTCGAGGAATCGTTTCAGCTCTAGTTTAGAGACATTCTGACAATAAATATCTTATAAAATGAAGAAACTATTTCTAGGTTAGTTACAGCTGAACTGCAGTTACAAATGAAAGAACTGACTCGAGAACAGAAGCACCAGAAGCTCATAAGATAATCAATAAATCACACAAAGCTTCTTATTCTTATTCAACTGTTAGCACATTTTCCCCAGTAGCATATATACCATGAACCATACTGTTTATAAACCCAGCTAGGAGAACCTCACCTGAACATTCTGGTCCAGCAGCAGCTCCATCACTCAGCTCTGTTCTGAATGAAGCTGCTTCTATGTGTCTGATCTACTTTAAACAACATCAGATCTTATGTTCAGAACTCAGATGTGTGTCCAGCTGTTTGTCTCAGAGTGAATGAAGAACAGTGAGTGTTAAAGTGTAGGACAGCTTCCTACCTTCAATAGTTCAGCTCTGATTTCTGGTCCTCCAACAACACTGGAGACCCAGAATTCCATTTAAACAAAGCTCATATTATAGATTACAGCGTGAAATGTGGAGCTTTTAGGAATAACGACAACCGCCTCCTCTTCCTTTGTCGTCTTCTCCTACTACTTCTTCTTCTTCTTCTTCTTCTTCTTCTTCTTCTTCTTCTTCTTCTTCTTCTTCTTCTTCTTCTTTCCGGTTGGCAGCTCAACGTATGGTGCTATAGCGCCCCCTTCTAAGCGGGGTGTGGAGTAAGACACGTACGACGCTCTATAAGAAGGTAATAAGGCCAGAGTCTCTGCTTGTGATTCTGACCTGAGATCAGTTTGTCCCTGTACTGCTGCTGTTGTTTATATGTAACACAGTTCTAAATATGGTCTGATCACTGGAAGAGGAAATTATCTGTCAGAGTCTAAATCACCACCATTCGATTGGAAAGTGTCCCGGGTTCGGAGGTGTATAGAGAGACTAAGTAAATATAGTATATATCTTATTTAGTTTCTCTATACACCTCCGAACCCGGGACACTTTCCAATCGAATGGTGGTGATTTAGACTCTGACAGATAATTTCCTCTTCCAGATATATATATATATATTCTCTACACTTGCCACCAAAGGAAAAAGAAATTGTTAATTTGCACAATAAGCACACACCACAGCAGTTGCATTTACTTTTAAGACTTCAAGACTTCAAGACTTCAAGACGTTATTATTGAGAAATGTTGTGACTCTATGAATCTGTAAAGTGTCACGTATATTGTATTCAACACAAGTGTATGAATGGCCATTCACTAGAAAAATAAAAATAAAAA
This sequence comes from Megaleporinus macrocephalus, assembly GCA_021613375.1. Classification (NCBI taxonomy): domain Eukaryota; kingdom Metazoa; phylum Chordata; class Actinopteri; order Characiformes; family Anostomidae; genus Megaleporinus; species Megaleporinus macrocephalus. Next base: position 809,069 of record CM038708.1, on the reverse strand, counting down.
AATAGCTGCAGCTTATGTCTCGTTGGTTTGAAATAGACCACTGTGTATCGGCAGTTTGTGGAACAGTAGAAAATCCTCTTTCTGAATTTATTGAGGCAGGACAACACCACTCCAGTGGTGCTTGGGATGATGAGCAGTGATCACGAAGCGTCTCTCTCTCTCTTTAACGGTGAATTAAATTAAACAGTGAATTAAACAGCAATGGCTGTGAGTTTACGAGTAGCCGAACCATCCCTCTAAACTGCAATACTGCACCACCAGTCTAACCTACAGAGGGCGCACCAGTTCACTTCTGGCAATTACACAACAGTAAAAAGAGAAGTGTCTGAAAAATACATTAACAGTCCTAAACATTGTACATTAAAACAAAACAAACAAAAAAAAAGAAAAGAAAAATACAAAAATAAATAAAAATAACTGTTGTAAGGGTGGGTTACATATATACAGCTCTTTGTGTATGTGGTGTGTAGTTGGTGTGTATGTTGGGAGTCAGGTTTGTATGTGTATGTTGTGTCTACTGAGGGAGTCAGGACTGTCTTTCCTTTCATTACTCTTTCTCCTCTGTGTAAGTCAGGAAGTAAGTACTAGTTTTATTTATTTTCAGTAGAACATCCTGGGGTGTGTTCCAGAAAGCGGGGTTAACAAACTCTAAACCAAGCCAGAACTCGGAGTTGACTTATCTCGCCGTGTCATAGTCAAAGTTTCTGGTTCCACAACAGCTGATCTGAGTTAGTTTAGTCAAGTCTGAGTAGATTAAACCCGACTGAAGCGCGTTCACTGTTACCCTTAAACAGGCATTCACAATGGAGCAACAAAAACCGATTCACTCTGGACCCCAATGATGAAAAAAGAGATCATCTTATTTCAGACCCATAGAGCAGGAAATATTACTGTCTGTATATGCAGAACATAAAAACATATTTAAACTTAACAGTAAATCTTCAGCAGCCACAGAAGAAAGAGAACTGGCACTGCAGACCAAGTAAATGCGTGAGTTATTATTAAATAATATTTAAATAAAACTATGACACATAATTTAACATTTAGCAAATTAATTAATTAATTTCAGTGTCAGTTGTAACAGTTCTCTTGATTTTTACAACTTTTCTCTTTTTTCATTTACATGTAGGTGTAATCCAAGTGGGTGAAAAGCACATGGCAGCAAATAAAGATGAAATATAAAAACATAGTGCAAAGTGGTATAACTCATAATACCTAATGTTCTTACTGGTTACCAGCTTGCTGTGGTTTACAGTTGGTTATGGCTTTGTAGCTAATAGGAAAAAGGCAGAGGCACAGAAACCAGGAGGGGGACCACCACCACCGCCTTTCACCCAGGCAGAAGAGCTGGCGCTGTCACAGAACAGTGGCCGGCCTATAACTGATGGAATCCCTGAAAGAAGCTCAACAGAGCCAACAACCCCCAGAACATGACTGTATATGTAAAAGCTACATTTATTGCAGGTATTAATTATAGCGCCACAGGACACCACAGGAGGTCACTCCTACCAGTGGCTATCAGACTTTATAACTCCTCTCTTAACGTACGACACCTTTCACATGTACAGTAATAACAATACAACTATAATTTAATTATGTGTGCAACACATAATATACTACTGTATACAGTATATCTGTATTTATTATTATAACCACAGTCACTTTATATTTTATTATTCTATTGTATTATATTGCAATTTTCTTTTATGTTGTAAATTATTATTAGAGTGTTTATTATTCTACATAACTGGCTGCTACTGCAATAACTGCAATTTCCCCCTGAGATCAATAAAATATTTCTGATTCTGATTCTGATTCTGAATAAACTGTGGAATACTGAGAACTGTATTTATCTGAACCAGTTTAACTCCATCTCTCCAGCGACAGGCGGTTTGGCTTAAACAACTGAGCCTCCTGCAGTTGTAAGTGATCTTAAAGTCCCTAGATCTTACTAAAGATGTACAAATATCTTTCTTTTAAACAAAAATAATCATAGTTTTAGGATGAAGAAACAGTCGCTACTGCATCAGATGATGATGATGCTCTTGGGAGGTCTATGGATGTACAGTATATTTTGTATATGCTGAATATATTGACCATTTCATGTGATCCACCATGATAATGTGGGATTGCCCTCTTACAGAACATGATAGGAGATGTACAGGCTAATGAGGGACCATCAACATCCAGAGCTCAGCTTGGAACAGTGAGATTAGTTTAATGTCTCACCAAATAGCTGAATTATTTAGAACATAAAGATATTTATTTGAGTATAAATAGAAGTCTTGTTTATAGAATTGAAGGGCAGATGGTGAGAGAAATTATGATAAAATAATTATTAGGAGAAATAGTGCACATTGCATCTCGGACAGTTCTACCATTTCTGTGATCAGGTAGATCAAGATGTGGTTCCTCCTCAGTATCTGCTTGGGGTGTGGCAGGATGTTGCTCTCCTCTAATGGTGGTGATGATGTGCAGTACCACACATGCCACTGTAATGTCACATGCCCTCCCTGGAGTGACCCTGAGCCCCCGCAGGCACTGAAACCTGGCCTTGAGAATCCTGACTGTCATTTCAACCCTTGCTCTTGTTTTGGATAGGGCCAGGTTGTAGCGTGACTGTGGTCCAGGCTCAGGGTCAGGGTATGGTGTTATCACATAGGGCATGCAGGGATACCCTCTGTCTGCAGGGGAAGACCATCCTATTGTCCTGTAAGCACACAGGGGCTGCAGTGATTTAACCTGAAACAATAAAACCATACACTGAATGTGAACCACAGCAAACGTTTCCCAGGAAACACTCCTGCATCATGCACAGAGCCCGGCCGTCTGGCTCCAAGATCTGTTATTATGTTTGCAGCATCACAAATGATCTTCATGAAAGATAACAGTAAGTCACTGTAACAAATGTTTTTTTACATAAAGTACATGTAAGATGGTCACTACGTGTACATTAATTCTGTAGAAGGATCTGTTTCATTTTCTGTAGGTGCTTTAATTGGGATGTGGGTTCCATCCATCCTGAAATATTAAAAGATGCAGAGCTGTTTCCACTTCCCAATTATTTTATCTGTTTGTAATCTTTGTTAAGAAATACAAACCTGCAATTCTGAGGAATTCCTCTTTGATGTTCATTATAGGCTTATACCCAGAGAACACCACGAACCTGTACATCAAACTTTTAATGCTAGACATACTTTTCAGATGGACCGACATACAGTAGCTTCCCTGTGTGTTCAGCGTCTCCTACACTGTATAACAAAGAACCATTTACAAAAAAACGGAGAGCAATGCATAAAGTTCACAGAGCAGTAGGTGCGGGTGCACGATGTGTGATATTGGAAATATACAGCTTCAGAATATTATTGAAGTGTTTAACTGACTGTGAGGAGAAACGGTCGTGGAGATACTCGTCGGGTAATGAAAGAATGTCCAATCTGGGTCTAATGACTTGTTCCGATAAAGAGCTCAACGAATAATTTGCGCTTCAATATCGACTGGATCCTCGAGGAAAGGACGCGGCAGGTCTGCCAGAGGAAGGTGCGGGTGAACCTGGGTTATGTTTAAGTTAACCTGCCAGCCAGCAGCACACCGGTTTTCTTTAATCTCGGTTTCTGGAAGAATAATTTACCCAGTTTTATTGCTTAACCCACTTTCTGGAATACACCCCAGGTGTTCCACCCTCTACAGTGCAGAACCTGTGAGTCTGTGCAGTAGAACCTCGGTTCTCTCCTCACTAGTGTGTAGATGATGACTGGTTTACAGTGTTTAGTCTGTTTCTGTTCTCCTGACAGCTGAACACTGTTTGTAGTGAAGAACACACACAGACACTGCGGTGGGTTCAGGAATGTCAGGTGGTCTTTTAGAGGAGCTGTTAGTGTTTTTCTCTGCTTGTATTGATCTGATTGTATTTATTGATCTTCACAGGATCTGAACTCGATGCAGTCGTGATATTAGTGTATGTACAGAGATGGTTAGAACTGAGTAACATACAGAATTCCTGAATTCCTTAGTCCCACATTCACTTTAGATCAGCATCTTCTTAGATAAGGTGGAGTTCAGCTTCATATTCACCAGTGTTCTGTTTAGACCTTCCTGTTCCACCTAAAATGATGCAGCCTCAGGCTCCAGAATGTAACTGCTGCACTATTTAAGTTGGAATGGTAAACTGGAATGAGCAGCTGGTGATCAGGAAGCTGAATCTCATCCTTCTTACTGAGTTTTGGGGGTTTGTTGTGTTTTATGTGTATGAATATTAGAAATGATCACACATTTATGGATCTGCTGATGGGATTGTATTTCAGTGACTGAATAGTCTTCCTGCTGCTCTGGTCAGCTGACCAGCTTGACCACATTCTGAAACAGAACCGAAGCTGCAGAGAGCCGTGCAGCCCAGATTAACCTCTATCTGCAGATTATATCAGAACAGATGAAGATCCGGTTGGTCATTAGAACGTTATGGGTGATAGAATCATGAGAACTCTCCAGATGAAGCTGGTGAAGCGTTTGAAGCGCCTTCCTGAATCTTTGGAGCTTTGAAAACAGAGAGAACAGCGACACCTGCTGGAATACAGAAGCTATAGCAGAAGTGGGAGAATCCTCAGAATACCACGAGCTCATTCTGATCTTCTACAGACACATTCACTTCAACAGCAGTAATCCAGCAATAACTGAATAAACTGAACAGATACAGAACATCAGAACTCAGTTCTTCTCTTCATCTCCAGAGACATTTACAGGCCCCCAAAACATTTTGCAATTTTCATTTCATAACTTTTATAGAGCAGCATCTTAACTACTGGAGATTTTAACCTACATATAGATAATCCAAAGGACAGCCTGCCTAATCAGTTTCTTGTAATACTTGACACCTTTGGATTCCTACAGCATGTAAATAAGCTTACCCACATTCGAGGCCACACTTTGGATTTAATTATTATTAAGAATCTGATTATTAATTCTGTTGTAGTGAAAGACCTATCCCTTTCTGATCATTTCTACATTCTGTTTGATATTTTAACTCCATCAGTTGTTAAAAGACGACATGTTTATGTCAACAAGAGGCACTGAGATAACATAGACCAGTTTATGAGGGCTATGTCTACTGCACCAAATTATGAATCTAGGTCTGTTAATATCCAGAAACGAAGGTGGAGATTTGGTCATTCACAACTTTGTGGTCTCGACTCAGCATGAACTGATTTGAGGTCTAGCAGGAGGTTCTGAAGATACAGGTAGACAATAACTACCAGCACATCAGACATGGTCTTAAAAGATGCTAGTGGTGTTTCTTCCCCCTCCAGTACTGTAGTACACTCTGTATGAGTGGAGTTTGACCTGTCAGCTGTGCTTCACCACGACTGCTATTCTTCTAGATGAATGAAGTGGACCTGTGAACACCACTGTGAGCTGTTTTGAAGAAAGAGTAAGAACACATTCTGAGCATTCTGTTCTTGTTGAGCGTCCTTCAAACCACTTTAGCAGCTTAGCATGGTGTTTTCAGGTCGAGACCCACTTCATTCACTTCAGAGATGAAACAGTCCTGATGATGCATTTAATCTCACGAGGAGGGGGGGGGGGGGGGGGGGTATTCCAATATAATAAAAATACAGTTTATTATTTGCCATGTCAGAATCAGAATCAGAATCAGAAATACTTTATTGATCCCAGGGGGAAATTGCAGTTTTTACAGTAGCAGAAGAAGAATAAACACTCTAATAATAATTTACAACATAAAAGAAAGAGATAAGAAATTTGTAGTATGTACACATATATAAGTCTTATATTACAATAGAATAATAAGATGTAAAGAATAAAATATAAAGTGACTGTGTCTATAATATTAAGTACAGATATACCGTATACAGCAGTAAGAGTTTTAGAAGTAAGAAAGTTATTGCACATTTGAGTTCTTATATACATAATTAAATTATAGTTCTACTGGTATCACTGTACATGTGAAAGGTGTCGTACATTCAGGGAGGAGTTATAAAGTTTGATAGCCACTGGTAGGAATGACCTCCTGTGGCGTTCTGTAGTGCATTTTGGCTGAATGAGTCTCTCACTGAATGTGCTCCTGCGTCTCATCACTGTGTGATAAAGAGGGTGGGAGCTGTTCTCCCTGATGGCCTGCAGCTTAGACAGCGTCCTCCTCTCAGACACTGCCGTCAGCGAGTCCAGCTCCACACCCACAACATCACTGGCTCTGCGGATCAGTTTATCAAGTCTGTTGGCGTCTGCCACCCTCAGCCTGCTGCCCCAGCATGCAACAGCGTATAGGATAGCACTGGCAACTACAGACTCATAAAAGATCCTCAGCATAGTCCTGCAGATGTTGAAGGACCTCAGACGCCTCAGAAAATGGAGACGACTTTGGCCCTTCTTGTAGAGGGCTTCAGTGTTCTTAGCCCAGTCCAGTTTATTGTCAATGTGCACGCCCAGATATTTATAGTCCTCCACAGTGTCCACACTGACCCCCCTGATGGAAACAGGGGTCACCTTTGTTTTGTCCCTTCTCAGGTCCACCACCAGCTCCTTTGTCTTTGTCACGTTGAGCTGCAGATGGTTCAGCTCACACCACGCAACAAAGTGATTCACCGTCGCCCTGTACTCATCCTCATCACCCCTGCTGATACATCCAACTAGTGCAGAGTCATCAGAGAACTTCTGGAGGTGGCAGGTCTCTGAGCAGTAGTTGAAATCAGTGGTGTAGAGGGTGAAGAGGAAGGGAGAGAGGACAGTTCCCTGCGGGGCTCCAGTGTTGCTGACCACTCTGTCTGACACACAGTGCTGCAGACGTACATACTGTGGTCTGCCAGTCAGGTAGTCAACAATCCAGGACACGAGGGGGGCGTCTACCTGCATCACGTTCAGCTTGTCACCCAGAAGATCAGGCTGAATGGTGTTAAATGCACTGGAGAAGTCAAAGAACATGATCCTCACAGTGCTGCCTGGCTTATCAAGGTGAGCGTAGACACGGTTCAGCAGGTAGATGATGGCATCCTCAACTCCCAGATGAGGCTGGTAGGCGAACTGGAGGGGGTCTAGAAGTGGCTGGACCATGGGCCGGAGCTGATCCAGGACAAGTCTCTCCATGGTCTTCATGATGTGGGACGTCAGTGCCACTGGCCTGTAGTCCTTGATGTCACTGGGCCGCGGAGTCTTTGGCACAGGAACAATGCAGGACGTCTTCCACATCACAGGGACCCTCTGGAGACTCAGGCTCATGTTGAAGACATACTGCAGGACTCCACAAAGTTGGGTGGCACAGGCTTTAAGCACCCTGGGAGGGACACCATCAGGGCCTGCAGCCTTGTTCGTGTGGAGTCTCTGTAGCTGTCTTCTCACCTGGTCAGCTGTGAGATTCACTGTAGAGGTGACTGGTGGGGGAGGAGAGGAGGTGTGAAGTCTATCACAGGAGGGTGGGAGGCTAACAGGAGGGGGAGGGAGTGGAGTGGGCTGTTGAGGCCTGGAAGCAGAGGAGTCAGGGAGGGGGAGGTCAGGGCTTACAGTGTCAAATCTGTTAAAAAACAAATTTAACTCGTTGGCCCTGTCCACACTGCCCTCTACTCCCCTGCTGTTGCTGGATCTGAAGCCAGTGATAGTTCTCATACCACTCCAAACATCCCTCATGTTGTTCTGCTGGAGTTTCCACTCCAGCTTCCTCCTATATCTGTTCTTAGCCTCCCTGATGGTTCTCTTCAGCTCTCTCTGAATCGTTCTCACCTCCTCCCGGTCTCCAGCTCTGAAAGCCCTCTTCTTCTTGTTGAGGAGGGCTTTAATGTCTTTTGTTACCCACGGCTTGTTGTTTGGGTAACATTTAACAGTCCTGGTTGGGACAGTGGAGTCCACACAGAAATTGATGTAGTCTGTGATGCACTCTGTGAGCCCGTCAATGTCCTCTCCATGAGGCTCATAGAGTGCTGTCCAGTCTGTAGTCTCAAAGCAGTCCTGCAGCACTTCAGAAGTCTCCTCTGACCATCTCCTCACTGTCCTCGTGGTCACAGGCTGACTCTTCACCTGAGGCACATACTTTGAGCTAAGGCTGACCAAGTTATGATCAGATCCACCCAGAGGGGGGAGGGGGGAGCAACTGTATGCATCCTTAACATTAGCATACAGCAGGTCCAGTGTTCTCTCCTCTCTGGTGGGACAGTCCACATACTGAGTGAAGTTTGGTAATGTCCTGGCCATAGTGACGTGGTTGAAGTCACCTGATATGGCAATGAAAGCAGTAGGGTGTTGAGTTTGAAGACGCGCTATGGTGGAGTGAATGACGTCACACGCCGACGTCGGGTTTGCAGAGGGGGGGATATAAACAGCCACGACAACAACATGGGAAAAGTCCCGCGGCAAATAATATGGCCTGAGTCCAACAGCCAACAGCTCAATGTCCGGACAACAGATACGCTCCTTGATGGTAATGTGACCAGGGGCGCACCAGCGGTTATTAACTAACACAGCCAGCCCCCCCCCCTCTCCGCTTACCGCTCTCGATGCAGTCCCGGTCCGCCCGAACAGTCTGAAAGCCAGCGATTGAAACGTTCTCATCTGGAATGTTCTGGTGTAGCCATGTCTCCGAAAAGCACATTAAACTACACTGCCGGTACTCCTTCTGACTCGTGGCTAACGCTGTTAGCTCGTCCATCTTATTAGCCAGTGATCTAACGTTGCCCATGACGAGAGTGGGGAGACGCGGCTTATACCCCTTTTTCTCCATAAGCCTCCGTCTCTTCGCCCTCGCTTTCGCCGTGTGCTGTTTAGTTCCTCCTCTACAGCCCCTGTGCGTCCGTCTCCAAAGCTCCTCGGGGATGTTAGCGGCCCTGGTCTCCATGCCGGCCGGCTTCAGCGTGATCAGCTGATCCCGAGTGTAAACAAAGGGGCCATACTGCGCCGCGGTGCACCAGGAGAGTGAAAGTAGAACTTTCACAGCGAACAAACTGACCAAAACTCTCTCTACTAGCATGATTCGAGAGGGCACAGCTTCACTAAGTTACTTTGTAAAAAATAAATAATATTATTAAGATAAAACTATAGTTAAAAGCAAAAACACGAACACGCGAACGGGAGCTACTGTAAAGGCTGCACGCACTTTCGCGCATGCGCACTAATGTTCTGTACCCTCTTGAAATAAAGTACAGACGAAGGATATAGCAGATAACGTGACTTCTTTATTCTTCAGCTCACAAGGGCATCACTGCAGACTGAATAACTGTGTCGTGTCACATGATACGCAGATCACATAAATGATGTACATCACATCCCTCCTGTTAAGAACATTGTTTATACGAGTATGAAGTAAACAATCTGTAACATTTACAATTAGAAAAAAGAGGTTTCACAAGATACACAAATGTGTGATCTCAACACCCAACATGTTTTAATTAACAATCAGTGTATTAATTAACCTTATGTATGGTGTTCCCAACTGTATATGCTTTGGTTGTTACTAGGAATTCAGAGTATTTACGTTTTCTCTATAAGCCTTTGAGGTGCTTTAATGGTTCTGCAAGATCTCCTGACTTCCATTTGTGTCTCTGTTTGTCCATTACTTTCAGTTACAGGTGTCTTGTGTACCCGGCTGTCTAATGTGTGGTTTGCACCCAAGTTTGTTTCCTCTTCCTTATTCTGTTCCTTTTCAGGTACTTGCTGCAAATGCCTATGATGTAGGTCATTCCCTCTTGTGTTTGGACCACATAGGACTTCGGAGCTACATTCTGTAGCACCTGAGCCTCTAGACTCCAATGTTTTTTTTTCAAGCAGTTGGGGCATGCGGGTCCTAAGCTTTCTATTAAACAGAAGCTCTGCTGGCTTCGTTTTTGAATCCATAGCTTTCTTCAACAGCAGTTTGACTATTTTCACTCCATTTTCAATGAGAGCATTAGACTGCGGATAATGTGGGCTTGATGTCACATGACTAAACTCAAAAGTCTTAGCAAACCTATGGAACTCCTCGCAGCTGAACTGAGGTCCATTATCAATCATGACTACATCAGGAATACCATGACGTGCAAAAAACTTTTGATGTGAGTTGCTGTGGTCTCTCTCAACTGCGCCCTCTTAGGGTAGTAAGAGTAATAGTCTACTAGGAGTATGTAGTTTTTTTCCATCAAGCTCAAACAAATCTATGCCCACCTTGCTCCATGCCCTATGCACCTCACTGTCCACAGTACACATTGGCTCCTTGCTCTGCTTAGCCCTGTATTTCTGGCAGGTTTCACAATATCTAATGACTCTCTCAATATCTCCCCCCATACCTGGCCAGTAGAACACTGCTTTAGCCAGTCTCTTGGATTTCTGCATGCCAAGATGTCCCTCATGTCCCTTGCTGTAGTTTCCTTTCCTGTCCTGCTATTTGTTTTCCTGCACTGTAGTTTTCTTTCCTGTTCTTTACTGACCTGTACTGTAGTTTCCTGTGCTGTACCTTGTTTTAGTTTACTTCCTGTCCTGTATTGTAGTTCCCTTTCCTGTCCTTTCCTGTTGATTTAATTTATTGTCCTGTAGTTTCTTTCCTCTCCTGCAGTTTCTTTACTTTAATTCTTTTTTAACACAGGTTACCAGATCTCAGTAGACCGTACAGCTTTTAGTCTTTAGTGTAACAATGAAAGGATATAATCTGTATACTATCTAACTTATTATCATACTATCACTATAAAGTAAACAAAAACAAAACATATGTATATGTATTATAATCTGTCAGGACAGACACAGTATTGTTACTCCAGGATTCAGGAGGTGATTATATCTCACATAGACTCACGTATCCAGAATAAACCCTCATCCCAGCGTAGAGGGGCTCAGTGAAGGTGGTTCTGAATGTGTGTAGGTGGGTCATTGTGCTGGAGAATGGACAGATAGTGTAGAAGGACAGAATGCCGGTCTCCCAGTTCAGATACACTCCTATTCTGGTTGAGGGGTTAGGAGGGTAAGGTAGAACAGTAAACTGATTGTTGTGACTGACAATGTAACTGTTGTTGGTGTGATGCAGACTCCACGACTGAGTATTGTTTCCAAACACACAGTCAGGACTGCCTCCCTTCCTCCTGATTCCTCTGTACGACACTGATATAACACCCCCCACCGCCAGCCGTACTCAGCCTCCCAGTAACAGCGTCCAGTCAGACTCTCCGCACTCAGAGCTTGTAGATACTCATCAAATCTGTCTGGATGATCTGGATAACACTGATCTTCTACCACATGCTCCACCTTCCTGTTCCCCTCAGACAGAGTGAGAAAACCATTCACTGTGTTTGGATCCAGCGTGAGATTAACAGCATCTGTACACACAATACACACACATTAGAACACACATACACACAATAAACACACATTAGAACACACACCTGTACACACAATAAACACACATTAGAACACACACCTGTACACACAATACACACACATTAGAACACACATACACACAATAAACACACATTAGAACACACACCTGTACACACAATACACACACATTAGAACACATATGCACACACCTGTACACACAATACACACACATTAGAACACACACACACATTAGAACACACACCCACACACCTGTACACACAATACACACACATTAGAACACACATACACACACCTGTAAACACAATACACACACATTAGAACACACACACACATTAGAACACACATCCACACACCTGTACACACAATACACACACATTAGAACACACACACACAATAAACACACATTAGAACACACACCTGTACACACAATACACACACATTAGAACACACACACACACATCTGTACACACAATACACACACATTAGAACACACACAAATCTGCATACACAATAAACACACATTAGAACACACACCTGTACACACAATACACACACATTAGAACACACATACACATTAGAACACACACCCACACACCTGTACACACAATACACACACATTAGAACACACACACACACACAATACACACACATTAGAACACACACACACACACACACCTGTACACACAATATACACACATTACAACACACACACCTGCACACACAATACACACATTAGAACACACACACACCTGTACACACAATATACACACATTAGAACACACACACCTGTACACACAATACACACATTAGAACACACACACACCTGTACACACAATACACACACATTAGAACACACACACCTGCACACACAATACACACACATTAGAACACACACACACCTGTACACACAATACACACACATTAGAACACACACACCTGTACACACAATACACGCACATTACAACACACACACCTGTACACACAATACACGCACATTACAACACACACACCTGTACAAACAATACACACATATTAGAACACACACACACACCTGTACACACAATATACACACATTAGAACACACACACCTGTACACACAATACACACACATTAGAACACACACATGCACACACAATACACACACATTAGAACACACACACACCTGTACACACAATACACAAACATTAGATTGTGTGTCTGTTTGTTGTGTGTCTGTGTGTTGTGTGTCTGTGTGTTGTGTCTGTGTGTTGTGTGTCTGTGTGTTGTGTGTCTGTGTGTTGTGTCTGTGTGTTGTGTCTGTGTGTTGTGTGTGTTGTGTCTGTGTGTGTTGTGTCTGTGTGTGTTGTGTGTCTGTGTGTTGTGTGTCTGTGTGTTGTGTGTCTGTGTGTTTGTGTGTTGTGTCTGTGTGTTGTGTGTCTGTGTGTTGTGTCTGTGTGTTGTGTCTGTGTGTTGTGTGTGTTGTGTCTGTGTGTTGTGTCTGTGTGTGTTGTGTCTGTGTGTGTTGTGTGTTGTGTGTCTGTGTGTTGTGTGTCTGTGTGTCTCTGTGTTGTGTGTCTGTGTGTTGTGTGTCTGTGTGTTGTGTGTCTGTGTGTCTGTGTGTTGTGTGTCTGTGTGTTGTGTGTCTGTGTCTGTGTGTCTGTGTGTCTGTGTCTGTGTGTTGTGTGTCTGTGTGTCTGTGTGTTGTGTGTCTGTGTGTTGTGTCTGTGTGTTGTGTGTCTGTGTGTTTGTGTGTTGTGTGTCTGTGTGTTGTGTGTCTGTGTCTGTGTGTTTGTGTGTTGTGTCTGTGTGTTGTGTGTCTGTGTGCCTGTGTGTTGTGTCTGTGTGTTGTGTGTCTGTGTCTGTGGGTCTGTGTGCCTGTGTGTTGTGTCTGTGTGTTGTGTGTCTGTGTCTGTGTGTCTGTGTCTGTGTGTTGTGTGTCTGTGTGTTGTGTGTCTGTGTGTCTGTGTGTTTGTGTATCTGTGTGTTGTGTGTCTGTGTGCCTGTGTGTTGTGTGTCTGTGTGTTGTGTGTCTGTGTGTGTGTGTGTTGTGTGTCTGTGTCTGTGTGTCTGTGTCTGTGTGTCTGTGTCTGTGTGTTGTGTGTCTGTGTGTTGTGTGTCTGTGTGTTGTGTGTCTGTGTGTCTGTGTGTAGTGTGTTGTGAGTCTGTGTGTTGTGTGTCTGTGTCTGTGTCTGTGTGCCTGTGTGTTGTGTGTCTGTGTGTTGTGTGTTGTGTGTTGTGTGTCTGTGTGTTGTGTGTTGTGTGTCTGTGTGTCTGTGTCTGTGTGTTGTGTGTCTGTGTGTTGTGTGTCTGTGTGTCTGTGTGACTGTGTCTGTGTGTTGTGTGTCTGTGTGTTGTGTGTCTGTGTCTGTGTGTTGTGTGTTTGTGTGTTGTGTGTCTGTGTGTTGTGTCTGTGTGTGTGTGTCTGTGTGTTGTGTGTTGTGTGTTGTGTGTCTGTGTGTTGTGTGTCTGTGTCTGTGTGTTGTGTGTCTGTGTGTTGTGTGTCTGTGTGTTGTGTGTCTGTGTGTCTGTGTCTGTGTGTTGTGTGTCTGTGTGTTGTGTGTCTGTGTCTGTGTGTTGTGTGTTTGTGTGTTGTGTGTCTGTGTGTTGTGTCTGTGTGTTGTGTCTGTGTGTGTGTGTCTGTGTGTTGTGTGCCTGTGTGTTGTGTCTGTGTGTTTTGTGTCTGTGTGTTGTGTCTGTGCTGTGTGTTGTGTCTGTGTGTTGTGTGTCTGTGTGTTGTGTGTCTGTGTGTTGTGTGTCTGTGTGTCTGTGTCTGTGTGTCTGTGTCTGTGTGTTGTGTGTCTGTGTGTTGTGTGCCTGTGTGTTGTGTCTGTGTGTTGTGTGTCTGTGTGTTGTGTCTGTGTTGTGTCTGTGTGTTGTGTGTCTGTGTGTTGTGTGTCTGTGTGTTGTGTGTCGTGTGTCTGTGTGTCTGTGTGTTGTGTGTCTGTGTGTTGTGTGTCTGTGTGTTGTGTCTGTGTGTTGTGTCTGTGTGTTGTGTCTGTGTTGTGTGTCTATGTGTTGTGTGTCTGTGTGTTGTGTGTCTGTGTGTTGTGTGTCTGTGTGTTGTGTGTTGTGCGTTGTGCGTCTGTGTGTTGGGTCTGTGTGTTGTGTGTCTGTGTGTCTGTGTGTTGTGTGTCTGTGTGTTGTGTGTCTGTGTTGTGTGTTGTGTGTCTGTGTGTTGTGTGTCTGTGTGTTGTGTGCCTGTGTGTTGTGTGTCTGTGTGTTGTGTGTCTGTTTCTGTGTGTTGTGTGTCTGTGTGTTGTGTGTTGTGTTTATGTGTGTTGGGTCTGTGTGTTGTGTGTCTGTGTGTTGTGTCTGTGTGTGTTGGGTCTGTGTGTTGTGTGTCTGTGTGTCTGTGTGTTGTGTGTCTGTGTGTTGTGTGTCTGTGTGTTGTGTCTGTGTTGTGTGTTGTGTCTGTGTGTTGTGTGTCTGTGTGTTGTGTGTCTGTGTGTGTTGTGTCTGTGTGTTGTGTTTCTGTGTGTTGTGTTTCTGTGTGTTGTGTGTCTGTGTGTTGTGTGTCTGTGGGTGTTGGGTCTGTGTGTTGTGTGTCTGTGTGTCTGTGTGTGTTGTGTCTGTGTGTTGTGTCTGTGTTGTGTGTTGTGTGTCTGTGTGTTGTGTGTCTGTGTGGTGTGTGTCTGTGTGTGTTGTGTCTGTGTGTTGTGTGTCTGTGTGTTGTGTGTCTGTGTGTTGTGTGTCTGTGTGTGTTGGGTCTGTGTGTTGTGTGTCTGTGTGTTGTGTGTCTGTGTGTTGTGTACATACATTGTAGAAAATCTTGTCTGGTTTTTGGTTTTGAGGGTAAATTAATCTGAACTGCTGCAGCTGTGGAGATAGAAACAAAGTGAAAAGTGTTCAAATCAATCAATCAATCAGTCAATCAATCAATCAATAAATGAATAAATAAATAAACTTGTAATTAATAATTAGCAGTTGTCAGTTTTACCAGATTTTTTCTTTCTTCTTCTCTGTTTTTCTTTTTCCTCCACCTCACTCTCTACTGTATATACTTTATTCAAATATATAAATTCTGCTGTGAATGAGTGTTTCTTCCTTTTACAGTATCATTTAAAAGCCCTGTGTTCTCCCTGTGTTCTACCTGTGTTCTACCTGTGTTCTCACTGTGTTCTCCCTGTGTTCTCCCTGTGTTCTCCCTGTGTTCTCCCTGTTCTCACTGTGTTCTCCCTGTGTTCTCCCTGTTCTCACTGTGTTCTCCCTGTGTTCTCCCTGTTCTCACTGTGTTCTCCCTGTGTTCTACCTGTGTTCTCCCTGTGTTCTCCCTGTTCTCTCTGTGTTCTCCCTGTGTTCTCCCTGTTCTCCCTGTGTTCTCCCTGTGTTCTACCTGTGTTCTACCTGTGTTCTCCCTGTGTTCTCCCTGTGTTCTCCCTGTGTTCTCCCTGACTGTGAGCTAATTAGACTTCAGCAGTCAGAGGAAGAACTTTAGATCACTTCTGATTAAATCATGAAATCATTCAGTTTCACAACAGGAAGCTCCTCTTACTCTGTTCAGAGACGGTAGTGATTTCGTCTCTGCAGACCTCCTCAAGTCTCTTTTTCAGGTCAGAGAGAGCGTTCATCACTCTATCAAATGATACTTGCTGATGGATAAAGAGGGTGGGAGCGTCTTCAGATCCAGAGACACTGAGAGATTGGAAATTCTACATAAAGCAAAAACACAACATATAGAGAGAAATCATGACCAAGAGCGAAATCAGCTTTTCCTGAATTCATATTTATATTTTAGGTCCTGAGAGATTTAACGACCACTAAAGAACAACTCTGTGAACAGCTCAGTGTTTCTTCTGTTTCGTTTAGATCCAGAGAGACTATATTGGAAGAAAATAACATCGTTTTAGTCTCCTAATGTCAGCATGAAGGACCACCACCTAACAAGGCCTGGAGGGTTTAATTGGCTACAGCACTTCCAATTTACTGTTATTTAATCATGCATTCCCTTAATTATGAATTTTCACTCTTTGATAATGCTGGGACCACCAACACTGCCAGTGCCTGGATGAATGTAGATTTAACCATGACATGAAGAGGCTGTTTACGTTGTCTCTCTTGAATCTGTTATAAACAAATCTCTCTTAGTCAAACCTTAAATCTGGGTTCTCTGATTCTGTGGCTTTGTGTAGTTCTGTATGTCACTCATGGTTATACTTCCTGTTTGTATAGGACTCTGAGAATCTGGTGGGTTTCATCAATGTGGCCAAAAATTACTTCAACAGGAAGATGAAATCAAATAAGATCCATCAAAAAGAAAAGGTTTCACAGTAACTGTTACCTGGAAGAAAAGGATATCGTCCTCTGTATGTGAAAGCTTCTCCAGCTCATTGTTTCTCCTCTTCAGATCAGCGATCTCCTGCGCCAGTTGCTCCAGAAGTTCTTCAGCTTGATTCAGTTCAGACTCCTCCTGAACTCTGATCAGCTCTGTTACCTCTGAGCGCTTTTTCTCAATGAAGCAGATCAGTTCAGTAAAGATCCTCTCGGTTTCCTCCACCGCGGCCTGTGCAGAGCGCTGTTAGGAATAGACAAGATGAGGTCCATTTAAAGATCAACAATCGTTCACTCTCTAGCTGAGCCTGGACAGTGCTGTGAAAAAGTATTTGAATAAAAAAGATAATAAAAAGCAGCACATGATGCCACATTCCAAAGAGACTCAAATACAGATGCCAAACACAGTAACTGAACTCCACCATCTGGAAAAGGTAACAAAGCCATTGCTGAGGCTCTGGAACTCCAACGAGTCAGCTCCACAGTGAGAGCCGTTGTACACAAATGGAGAAAACTTGAAACAGTGGTGAAGCTGCACAGGAGTGGCCAAAATTTCACCAAGAGTGCATGGACGACTCGTCCAGGCGGTAATAAAAGAACCCAGATGAACATCTAAAGAACTGCAGAGCTCAGTTCAGGTCAAAGTACACGATTACACCAGAAGAAACTTGCTGGGTAAAAAGTAGTCCGGTGGGTAAAAGCTTTTTTGCTTCTTGTGTGTTTGTGTTGTTTCCTTGCTCTCCTCATTGGCTGTCATTATCCTCCAATCCTATATAACAGACTCTAACTATATGTTGCCGCCACATTGGTGTTCTTAGGGGGGTTAGGTTACAAAACCTTCCTTTTGTTTCTGCTAAGATGTTCAGAGGTGGACTTGCTTTTGGGCTTCGGATCATCATCCTGCTGCAGAAGCCAAATGCGTCCAAGTCCATGTCGTGTAAATGCGACATAAGATCCCCCATGGAGACCATTTTTGCCCAAAAAAGCAAGTTCACCTCGGAACATCTTAGGAGAAACAAAAGGAAGGTTTTGTAACCTAACCTTATTTACAAGAGAGCTAAATATAGCCAGTTAGCTTCAAAGTCTTTTTTGGTGATTAGGGAGTAAAGTTCACTGTTTGGCCCCACCAGGATTTACAGCAGTGCTCAAAGATTGTAGCTCACTGGTAAATGATGGATAGCAGATTGTTAAAGGTGAATGGTAAACAGTGGAAGTGCCTACCTTTGGAGTGGGGTTCCAAAATGTCCAGAAGGACTCCAGATAGAGGCCAGCACAGAAAGTATCAATTATAAAATCTTCTTATGGGCATGAAACCAAAAGTTTCCCAACAACAGAGATCCTCAGAAGAGAGTACACAGGCTTTAAAGAGTAAGCCTCCAATAGCTTCTGCTTGGCTTCCTGTATTTGAGTTTAACATGAAGGTAACTCCCTAAAGCCCCCTAGTGGCAACACTGTTCTACATAGACACACCAAACATATGTAGAATGTATGGAATAAGCGTCCAACACTGGTCTCCTCACTGACTGGAAGAGACTAAGCTGTGTAAGAACTGTTCCAGCAGATCTCTGCTCAATACTCACCTTAAGAGTTTTCACAGCTTTTTTCACCTCCTGCAGATTCTTTTCCTTCTTCTGGAGCCTCTGTTGACATTTCTTCTGGTCCTCCATTAGCTGGCTCTGGGGGGGAAATGTACTTTACTCAGTTATTTGGAAATTTTGAGGGACAGGCAGGCCGTTGTGCAGCCCATTAAGGAGCAGCAACTCAATGGAACAAAAGAACATCAGACTGAGAATGAAAACTGGTGTAGATTGAGAGCACTTGTACAGTCTGAGAGCCCACTTTGGGGTCTTTCTCTGCACATGCCTGCATACAGGTATCTATATAAGTAGCAGCTGAAGGGTTAAAGTTCACTATAAGAAGGTGTGACCTGAAACGTGTGCTGGGAGATATAAGAGTTGGCTGGTTAATTGTTGACTGACTGGTTGGACTCAATTAGTACTAACAATACGACAGGACAAAGTTAATTAGGCCACAACTTTCTTACCCAGGACAGTTCCACTAGTGTAGTCTGACCCTTAATAATATATACTTACAGTGTATAACAATGATAATTAATAATTACTGTGTAAATCCTAAACCTAAACAACGCAACTCACATATCATTATTATTTATTGAACACAAAGTCATTCTACACGTTTTCATGCTCTCACCTGCTTTTCAGCTCGTTCTGCTGCGACTGCAAATGCATCGTGTCCCTTCTGTTCATGCATCATACACAAATAACAGATGCAGCTGCGGTCGTTATGACAGTAGACCTTCATCGTTTGAAGCTGAGAGCAGATCTTCTCTTGTAGCTGTTTGGACGGTTGGACCAGCTTGTGCTTCTTAAAGGCAGGAGCCCGATAGTGAGGTTTAAGATGAGTTTCACAGAAAGAAACCAGACACACCAAACAGGACTTGACAGCTTTGAGTTTTCTCCCGGTGCAGGAATCACACTCCACATCTTCAGGTCCAGCGTAACAATGAGCAGGAGAAGCAGCTTGGAGTCCTTTATTCTTCAGTTTCTCCACCACTTCAGCCATGACCTTGTTTCTGCGTAGAACAGGCCTCGGAGTGAAGCTCTCTCTGCATTCTGGGCATCTGTAGACCTCATTCAGATCCTCCTCATCCCAACAGCCATTAATGCACCCCATACAGAAGCTGTGTCCACAGGCAGTTGTTACTGGTTCCTTTAGCAGATCCAGACAGACTGGACAGCTGAACTGGTCCTGATCTACTGAGATACTGGGCTCTGACATTTTCCTGCAGACACAGACTGAGAGAGAGCGGAGATTGTTTTCTCTGAACTGACAGAGTGGGTGGGGCTACATGTGAAAGGATTTGATTGGACAGAACTATTAAGAAATATACATAGAGCTAAAAGTTTAAAGTCTCTACACATTTTTACTCATTCTTACTTCTACCCACCTTCACCTACCTGTGTACAGGTAAACTGTAACACTACCTTCACCTACCTGTGTACAGGTAAACTGTAACACTACCTTCACCTACCTGTGTACAGGTAAACTGTAACACCACCTTCACCTACCTGTGTACAGGTAAACTGTAACACTACCTTCACCTACCTGTGTACAGGTAAACTGTAACACTACCTTCACCTACCTGTGTACAGGTAAACTGTAACACTACCTTCACTTACCTGTGTACAGGTAAACTGTAACACTACCTTCACCTACCTGTGTACAGGTAAACTGTAACACTACCTTCACCTACCTGTGTACAGGTAACCTGTAACACTACCTTCACCTACCTGTGTACAGGTAAACTGTAAAACTACCTTCACCTACCTGTGTACAAGTAAACTGTAACACTACCTTCACCTACCTGTGTACAGGTAAACTGTAACACTACCTTCACCTACCTGTTTATAAGTAAACTGTAACACTACCTTCACCTACCTGTGTACAGGTAAACTGTAAAACTACCTTCACCTACCTGTGTACAGGTAAACTGTAACACTACCTTCACCTACCTGTGTACAGGTAAACTGTAACACTACCTTCACTTACCTGTGTACAGGTAACCTGTAACACTACCTTCACCTACCTGTGTACAGGTAAACTGTAACACTACCTTCACCTACCTGTGTACAGGTAACCTGTAACACTACCTTCACCTACCTGTGTACAGGTAAACTGTAAAACTACCTTCACCTACCTGTGTACAGGTAAACTGTAACACTACCTTCACCTACCTGTGTACAGGAACCTGTAACACTACCTTCACCTTCCTGTGTACAGGAACCTGTAACACCACCTTCACTTACCTGTGTACAGGTAAACGGTAACACTACCTTCACCTACCTGTGTACAGGTAAACTGTAACACTACCTTCACCTACCTGTGTACAGGTAAACTGTAAAACTACCTTCACCTACCTGTGTACAGGTAAACTGTAACACTACCTTCACCTACCTGTGTACAGGTAAACTGTAACACTACCTTCACTTACCTGTGTACAGGTAAACTGTAACACTACCTTCACCTACCTGTGTACAGGTAAACTGTAACACTACCTTCACCTACCTGTGTACAGGTAACCTGTAACACTACCTTCACCTACCTGTGTACAGGTAAACTGTAAAACTACCTTCACCTACCTGTGTACAGGTAAACTGTAACACTACCTTCACCTACCTGTGTACAGGAACCTGTAACACTACCTTCACCTTCCTGTGTACAGGAACCTGTAACACCACCTTCACTTACCTGTGTACAGGTAAACGGTAACACTACCTTCACCTACCTGTGTACAGGTAAACGGTAACACTACCTTCACCTACCTGTGTACAGGTAAACTGTAACTCTACCTTCACCTACCTGTGTACAGGTAAACTGTAACACTACCTTCACCTACCTGTGTACAGGTAAACTGTAACACTACCTTCACCTACCTGTGTACAGGTAAACTGAAAAACTACCTTCAACTACTTTTTTATAGGTAAACTGTAACACTACCTTCACCTACCTGAGTACAGTTAAACTATAAAACTACCTTCATCTACCTGTGTACAGGTAAACTGTAACACTATATTGACCTACCTGTGTACAGGTAAACTGTAACACTACCTTCACCTACCTGTGTACAGGTAAACTGTAACACTACCTTCACTTACCTGTGTACAGGTAACTGTACACTACCTTCACCTACCTGTGTACAGGTAAACTGTAAACACTACCTTCACCTACCTGTGTACAGGTAACCTGTAACACTACCTTCACCTACCTGTGTACAGGTAAACTGTAAAACTTACCTTCACCTACCTGTGTACAAGTAAACTGTAACACTACCTTCACCTACCTGTGTACAGGTAAACTGTAAAACTACCTTCACCTACCTGTGTACAGGTAAACTGTACACACCTTCACCTACCTGTGTACAGGTAAACTGTAACACTACCTTCACTTACCTGTGTACAGGTAAACTGTAACACTACCTTCACCTACCTGTGTACAGGTAAACTGTAACACTACTTCACCTACCTGTGTACAGGTAACCTGTAACACTACCTTCACCTACCTGTGTACAGGTAAACTGTAAAACTAACCTTCACCTACCTGTGTACAGGTAAACTGTAACACTACCTTCACCTACCTGTGTACAGGAACCTGTAACACTACCTTCACTTACCTCGTGTACAGGTAAACTGTAACACCTAACCTTCACCTACCTGTGTACAGGTAAACTGAAACACCTACCTTCACCTACCTGTGTACAGGTAACCTGTAACACTACCGCACCTTCCTGTGTACAGGTAAACTGTAAAAATACCCACACCTGCCTATGTATAGGTAATCTTTAACACTACCTTCACCTACGTGCGTACAGGAACCTGTAACACTACCTTCCACCTTCCTGTGTACAGAACCTGTAACACCACCTTCACTTAACCTGTAGTACAGGTAAACGGTAAACACTACCTTCACCTACCTGTGTACAGGTAAACAGTAACACTACCTTCACCTACCTGTCTACTGGTAAACTGTAACTCTACCTTCACTTACCTGTGTACAGGTAAACTGTAACACTACCTTCACCTACCTGTGTACAGGTAAACTGTAACACTACCTTCACCTACCTGTGTACAGGTAAGTCACTCTGGCTAAGAGAGTCTGCCTTAAATGTAAAAAGTTATCCCAAACGTACATTTTTATTAAAATCTACATCTATTTTTAAAACATTTACAACTTATTTGTTTGTTTGTTTGTTTTTAATACTAAACTTTTTCAATAGCAGGCTCTCTTTTTAAAGTGCTTCATTAAGAACAACACACTGTTTGGACCAAAGCATGAACAGTCTTATCCTCGTTCTAGTACGCTCTGTAGTTAGTAACTGCAGTTTCCAATATTCTTTCATTCTCTTCTCACTCCGTCTCAGCCTTTAACCCAACAAGAAACCTGCACTTCACTATTCGACCATCTCCAAATAACTCCACCTGAATAAGCTTGTAGTTCTGCACTGTTCTAAGTTGGACTGATATCATTGGATTTAATAACGAGACAGTTTAACAGATTATTGTTTTACTTTAGTTTATAAAGTAAATGCTATAACAACACAAAAGAGACAATAACATATAAATATGCATTTGAAAAGTCATTTGACTGGACGAGGCCATACATTTAAATGACCCGTATTCTTATTTAATTGTTTTTGCTGTAAAGAACTCTGTAGGATCAGCATATACAGTGGAGGAAATAAATATCTGATCGCTGATTTTGTAAGTGTGCCCACTGACAAAGATAAGAACAAGTCTATAATTTTAACAGTGAGAGATAGTATATCAAAAAAAAACATCCAGAAAATTACATTGTATAAAATATATACATTTAATTGCATTCTGCAGACAGAAATAAGTATTTGATCCCTCTAGCAAACAAGACTTAATACTTGGTGACAAAACCTTGTTCGCAAGGGCAGCAGTCTCTTAATCATTAAGATTTTGAGGCTGTTGCTTGGCAACTAGGACCTTCAGCTCCCTCCATAATATTTCTATGGGATTAGGGTCTGGAGATTGGCTAGGCCACTCCATGACCTTAATGTTTTTCTTTTTTTTGAGCCCCTCCTTTGTTGCCTTGGTTGTATGTTTTGGGTCATTGTCGTGCTGGAAGACTACAACCCATTTTTAATGTCCTGGTGGAGGGAAGGAGGTCACTCAGGATTTTATGGTACATGGCTCCATCCATTCTTCCATTGATGCGGTGAAGTAGTCCGGTGCCCTTAGCAGAGAAACAACCCCAAAATATAATGTTTCCACCTCCATGCTGGACAGAGGGGACAGTGTTCTTTGGGTCATAGTCAGCGTTTCTCTTCCTCCAAACATGGTAAGTTGAGCTCAATTTTTGTCTCATCTGACCACAGTACCTCCCCCAATTACTCTCAATTAATCATCCAGGTGTTCACTGGCAAACTTCAGATGGGCCTGCACATGTGCCTTCTTGAGCAGGGGTCTTGCGGGCCCTGCAGGATTTTAATCCATTACGGCGTACTGTGTTACCAATGGTTTTCTTGGTGACGGTGGTCCCAGCTGCTTTAAGATCATTAACACATTCCCCCTGTGTAGTTTTAGGCTAATTTCTCACCTTCTTCATGATTAAGGGCCCCACAAGGTGAGATTTTGCATGGAGCCCCAGATCGAGGTCGATTGACAGTCGTTTTGATTTCTTCATTTTTCTTACAATGGCACTAACGGTGGTCTCCTCTCCAGTGTCTTGCTTACCGTTTTGTAGCCCATTCCAGCCTTGTGCAAAGTCTATGATCTGTTCCTGACATCCTTAGACAGCTTGTTGGTCTTGCCCATGTTGGAGAGGTTAGAGTCTGACTGATTGAGTCTGTGGACAGGTGTCTTTTATACATGTGACAATTTACAGCCAGCTGTCTTTATGCAGGTAACAGGTTGATTATGAGTAATTAAAATCACCTCCGTGTTTGTTGGTGATGAAATGTAAATGCATAAAATGGAAACTACGCACTCAATCCGGAAAACCTAAAGCTCATGTATCAACAACACAGATCTGAACTTCACCAAAACCCTACATTTCACCAAAACCCTACATTTCACCAAAACCCTTCACTTCACCAAATCACTTCACTTCACCAAATCACTTCACCAAAACTTTTCACTTCACCAAAACCCTTCACTTCCCCAAGACATTTCACTTCACCAAAACCTTTCACTTCACCAAAACCCTTCACTTCACCAAAACCCTTCACTTCCCCAAGACCTTTCACTTCACCAAAACCCTTCATTTCACCAAATCCCTTCACTTCACCAAAACCCTTCACTTCACCAAATCCCTTCACTTCACCAAAACCCTTCACTTCACCAAAACCTTTCACTTCCCCAAGACCCTACACCTCCCCAAGACCCTTCACTTCACCAAAACCCTTCACTTCATCAAAACCCTTCACTTCATCAAAACCCTGTACTTCACCAAAACCCTTCACTTCACCAAAACCCTTCATTTCACCAAATCCATTCACTTCACCAAAACCCTTCACTTCACCAAAACCCTTCACTTCACCAAAACCCTTCACTTCACCAAGACCTTTCACTTCCCCAAGACCCTTCACTTCACCAAAACCCTTCATTTCACCAAATCCCTTCACTTCATCAAAACCCTGTACTTCACCAAATCACTTCACCAAAACCCGTCACCAAATCCCTTCACTTCACCAAAACCCTACACTTTTCACCAAAACCCTGTACTTCCCCAAAACCCCACACTTCACCAAAACCCTAAACTTCACCAAAACCCTACACTTTTCACCAAAACCCTTCACTTCACCAAGACCTTTCACTTCCCCAAGACCTTTCACTTCACCAAAACCCTTAATTTCACCAAATCCCTTCACTTCACCAAAACCCTTCATTTCACCAAATCCTTTCACTTCACAAAAACCCTTCACTTCACCAAAACCCTTCACTTCACCAAATCCCTTCACTTCACCAAAACCTTTCACTTCCCCAAAACCCTTCACTTCACCAAAACCCTTCACTTTCTCAAGACCCTTCACCTCCCCAAGACCCTTCACCCCCCCAAGACCTTTCACTTCACCAAATCCCTTCACTACACCAAATCCCTTCACTTCACCAAAACCCTTCACTTCCCCAAGACCTTTCACTTCACCAAAACCCTTCACTTCACCAAAACCTTTCACTTCCTCAAAGCCCTTCACTTCACCAAAACCCTTCACTTCACCAAAACCCTTCACTTCACCAAAACCCTTCACTTCCCCAAGACCTTTCACTTCACCAAATCCCTTCACTTCACCAAAACCCTTCACTTCCCCAAGACCCTTCACTTCCCCAAGACCTTTCACTTCACCAAAACCCTTCACTTCACCAAGACCTTTCACTTCCCCAAAACCCTTCACTTCACCAAGACCTTTCACTTCACCAAAACCCTTCACTTCACCAAGACCTTTCACTTCCCCAAGACCTTCCACTTCACCAAAACCCTTCATTTCACCAAATCCCTTCACTTCACCAAAACCCTGTACTTCACCAAAACCCTTAACTTCACCAAAACCCTTCATTTCACCAAAACCCTGTACTTCACCAAATCCCTTCACTTCACCAAAACCCTTCATTTCACCAAATCCATTCACTTCACCAAAACCCTTCACTTCACCAAAACCCTTCACTTCACCAAATCCATTCACTTCACCAAAACCCTTCACTGCCCCAAAACCATTCATTTAACCAAAACCCTTCACTTCACCAGAACCCTTCACTTCACCAAATCCCTTCACTTCACCAAAACGCTTCACTTCCCCAAGACCCTTCACTTCCCAAGACCCTTCACCTCCCCAAGACCCTTCACTTCACCAAATCCCTTCACTTCACCAAAACCCTGTACTTCCCCAAGACCCTTCACTTCACCAAAACCCTTCACTTCACCAAATCCCTTCACTTCACCAAAACCTTGTACTTACCCCAAACCCTGTACTTCACCAAATCCCTTCACTTCACCAAAACCCTACACTTTTCACCAAAACCCTGTACTTCCCCAAAACCCCACACTTCACCAAAACCCTAAACTTCACCAAAACCCCAGCAGCAGCATCAGAGCGAGCAGCAGCGTCAGAGTGAGCAGCACCTGCAACTCCAACTGAACTAGAAAATTAGCGGATTGCTAACCTCTATTTGCTAACCTCTATTTGCTAACTTCGGACACATCTCACGGCTTTTCTTCTCTCTTCTCTTCTCTCTATTCTTCTGTTTTCTCCCACTCCCTCTGTCTCAGAACTAGCATTATGGCATCCCCGGAACAACGTGCTCTCCAGTCGCTGAGCACGGAGCTGCTGTTTCGGTTGACCCGGCAGATCCGTTATCTCCGGCCCTCTTGCCCACCTACAGGAGAGGAGTCGGAGCAGTTCAGCAGGCTCTTTGCACTGCAGTCCTGGCTCCGTCGGTTGGTGTGTGCTAACAACGGTCTCTGCTCTCGAGGACAACTTGGCTATCGATCTGGAGCACCAGCGCTTGTACCGGACCGGAATGGCACTCACCCCAGCCATCATGGAGTGTTCGTCCGTTCACGTAACGGAGCCAACGGAACAGAGCTCACGGAACGGAGCCAACGGAACGGAGCCAACGGAACGGAGCCAACGGAACGGAGCCAACGGAACGGAGCCAACGGAACGGAGCCCCCGTAAGTAGCGGCGATAAACAGTCATTACCTAGATACAGTTATATCGAGACTGTAACTATTACCGACAGAGAGTCGTTCCCTAGATACAGATATATTGAGACTGTGTCATTGCCCCGAATTAAACACAGACTCAGAAATTCTCGAACAGCTTGTCCAGATAACCTAATTAATATAAAAATATCAGACCCAGTGCTAGCTGCAGCATCTCTGAACTAAAGTTTGGTTTGTTTAATATAAGATCCCTTAACTCTAAGGCTCTTATTGTAAATCATTCAATAACGTATCAAAATTTTGATGTATTATGTCTCGTAGAAACATGGGTTAAACCTGAGGAATATTTGGCATTAAATGAAGCTCCTATAGGCTATAAGTATGTACAGCCCCAGACTGTCCGGTAAAGGAGGGGGTATATATTAAACATTCATAAAAATTCATTAGACATGAGTCAGAAACACAATCTCACTTTCAATTCTTTTGAATGTCTTTACATAAACATCACCAACCCAACCACTAACAGAAGTGTACTCACCCTAGTCAGCATTTATAGACCACCAGGACCTTATTCTGAATTCTTAAAAGAATTCAGTGACTTTGTTACAGATCTAGCAGTGAGCACTGAGAAAGTAATAATTGCAGGAGATATTAATATTCACTTTGAAAACTCAGCAGATCCATTAAAAAAGGCTTTCTCATCTTAGACTCTGTAGGTCTCACTCAGAATGTAATAGGGCCTACACATTCCTGTAATCACACACTAGATCTAGTTTTGACTTTAGGTGTTGATTTACATAATCTTACCGTTCTTCCACAGACTTCAGTAGTTTCAGATCACTACCTAATTTCATATGAAATGAGTCTTAGTAGAAATTTATGTATCACCCCGTTATTACATGAAACGTTCAATAATGCCAAATACAGCTCAGCACTTTATTGAAACCCTTCCAGATTTATCAACTATAGCTTTTCCTTCAGTCCCAACAGAGCTAGACAGACTAACTGACTGCGTAGAAAATACGCTCCGATTAAATTTAGACAATGTTGCACATATAAAAGCTAAAAGGATGCAACAGAAAAAGCTCGCTCCGTGGTACAACAATGAAATACGCACCTTAAGACAGACAGTACGGAAATTAGAGCGACAATGGCGACTAACTTAGCCGGAGGTATTTCACTCTGCTTGGAAGGACAGCCTTAGCAGGTATAGAAAGGCACTTATCAACACACACTTAGTATACCTGTCCTCACTCACCAACACACACTCAGCATACCTGTCCTCACTCATCGAACACAACAAAAACAATCCTAGAGTTTAACTTACCAAAAACCAGGAACTAAACCTCAAATACCCACCAACTACAGCAGCAATGATTTCATGGACTCTTTCAATAGCAAAATCTAGAATATTAGACAAAAAGTTCTACCAATACGAGTAACTTATCCTTCATCTGGTTTGGCTGAATCAGCACGAAATGTGGTTTTAGAAGAAACACTAGAAACATTGTGTCCACTCCAGCAGACAGAACTAGAAAAACTTCTCTCTTCTTCAAATTCTGCTACATGCTCACTCAATATGATTCCAACAAGCCTATTGAAACAAGTATTACCAGCTATTATTAAACCTTAACTATCATCAACTCTTCTCTTAGTCTGGGTCATGTACCCAAGTCTTTTAAACTAGCTGTGATAAAACCCTTGATATAGAAACCAAATCTTGACCCCAGAGAACTGTCCAGTTATAGACCCATTTCCAATTTACCTTTTATCTCTAAGATTTTAGAAAAGGCTGTAGCTCGACAACTCTGTTCTCATCTACATAAGAACAACATGTATGAAAAATTCCAATCTGGTTTTAGGCTACACCACAGCACAGAGACAGCTTTAGTTAAGATAACAAATGATCTTCTTCTTGCCTCTGATCAGGACCACGTATCTCTACTGGTGTTACTAGATCTAAGTGCAGCTTTTACACTATAGATCAGATATTCTCTCAGACAGATTAGAAAATATAGTTGGAATCACAGGAACAGCGTTATCCTGGTTCACATCTTACCTTAGTGATCGAAAACCTGCAGCATTAGCCTGCTAAACTAAAATAAGCCCTCAGATAGTCACTCCTAGCTAACAATAACAGACCACCTGCAGTATTAGCAGACCACCTGCAGCATTAGCAGACCACCTACAGCATTAGCCTGCTAAATTATAATAAACCCTCAGATAGTCACTCCTAGATACAATAACAGACCACCTGCAGCATTAGCAGACCACCTGCACCTTTTCGTTGTCTTTTCGTTGTTAAAATAATTGGTTTAACCAAACACGCTCTATGGTTTTAACATTTCCAAAAATATTATATATATATATATTATATATATTATTTTTCTATAATCTGGGACGCTACGGTCTGCAGTTTGGGGGCGTGGCCAGAGAGTATTGTAACTTTACGTTTCAGAGTGTTTCTGACTAAAGATAATATAAACGTTATTTAACCCAAACCCTCCTAGTCTGTTACCATGACAACACATTATACTAAAGCTGTATTATTACAGTATATATGATCATCGTTGCTGTTCACTGCTCTCATCACTGACCTCACGTTTAAAGCTGGCGCAAGCTACCTGACGCTCCAGCGAGGTGAGAGCTCAGCTTAGTGAAGCTGCTGACTGCAGGATATTCTGAACAGGCATCTCAACACAATCCTTAACACAGTGAAAGACCACCTTAGAACCAGACCACCTAACAACCAGAGCCAGTTGCTAACAACAAACACAGCGTGGGAACTGCGAAGGCTGCCAAAACACGCTTTTAAAATAAAATGTTTTATACAGTTTCCGCTTTTTCTGTGGTTTAATTGTTGGGTGGGACAAATCTACCTGTTTCTGATATTGGGTGGGACACGATCCCCCCCCCCCCCCCCCCTTCCCCACGCTCCCTTGCCGTGTTCAGCGCCTGTTGCAGCGCTGCGGCTATACTGATAGAAACTACTCTGGGAGACAGAAAGATGGAGAACTTTGAGGAGATCTAGTTATTGTAGTTTGTTCTTTGGTTTACCGACTTACAACATGTCATTTCAGAGAGTTTAGGAGGCTGTTTGTTTGTTTGTTTGTTTGTTTGTTTGTTTGTTTGTTTGTGACCTGCAGCAGGAGCGAAATGCAAATATCCCATATCAACCCTTGCCGAGCTTAGAATCTTTTAGTGGTCTTCAGCAGGCCTCGCAGATCTTACAGAAGCTCATTCTGATCTAATCATGAACAATGACATCTGGAATAAACGCAGGTCACTGTTAATGATATACATTTAGAGTTTCTCTACAGCCGTTTCACCATTTCACCGCTCCGTTAACTGACATAACGATACACAGTCGGCCCCGCCCTCGCTACATTTAATCAAAGTTCGATCCCGATCTTTCCGGTACTCCGAGTAGTTATCAAAGCGGTGGTAAACAATGCAGACATACATTGGAAAGACTTTACCAAAACCTCCAAAAACTTTACTGAGACCCAACACACGAACCTACTGAGAAAAAAAATCACATGTAGTTCATTAAAACACAATTTTACAAACATACTACAATCTTTACCTTGGTATGATGTTCTTTGAGTTTTCGTTACTTATTAAATGTAATAAATTACTATTGTGAGACCTCCACATTATGGACAGACTGCAAATTGCTTGTAGCATACAGAGACACAACAGATTAACATACTACAATGTTTAATTTCGTGATGGTAATGAAATCACTACTGTGAAACATCTACATGACATAAAGATCTAAAATCACTTGTAGTATGTAGTGACCCCTCAGATGAACATACTACAACTCTTTGTTTGGTAAGATATACATCGTTTACATTTTAGTTAATTTTTATAATAAAAAAAATTACTACTGTGAAACACTCAAATGACATACAGATCTAAAATCACTTGTAGTGTACAGAGATCCATCGGTCGAACGTACTACAACTAATTTTTAGATATTTAGATATTTTAAAAGGCATACATAATAGGACTTTAAATGTTATTGTTAATACATAGTATATAACAAGTGATGTTAGATCTCTGTCATTTAGATGTTTCACATTAGAGATTTTATTATTATAATAATTAACTAAAATTTAACCGAAGCATATTTTAAGAAACAAAGAGTTGTAGTATGTTCATCTGATGGGTCACTAAATAATACAGGTGATTTTAGATCTCTATGTCATTTGAGTGTTTCACAGTAGTTATTTTTTTTATTATACAAAATCAACTGAAATTCAACCGAAGCATATTTTAAGAAACAAAGAGTTGTAGTATGTTTGCTTGATGGGTCTCTAAACACTACAAGTGATTTCAGAGCTTGTATTATGTTTCTAGAATTGTGTTTTAATAAACTTCACATTATTTTATTTTTTTCAGTAGGTTATTGTGTTGTGTCTCAGTAAAGTTTTAGGTGTTTTTCAGAATCAGAATCAGAATCAGAATCAGAATCAGAAATACTTTATTGATCCCAGGGGGAAATTGCAGTTATTGTTTTTTGTTAAGTCTTTGCGATGAATGTCTGCATTGTTTACCACCGCTTTGATAAAGTAGCAGATTTTGACATGATCTGTGTATTTCAGTACGTTTCAGGTCTTTAAAAATAACACAGACAAGCTCCTCATTTCTCTGGATGTTGTACGTTTTTGAACAATACCGCACTTTACAGACGCGCCCTTGTCTTCAGCGCCTGCTGCAGCGACGCCGGCTATATTGATAAACTCCTCGGAGAACCGGAAACATCGGGAACTCTGACGAAATGCAACGATTGTAGTTTGTTCTCTGGTTTACAACGACTTAGAAAATGTAATTTCAGAGATTTCAGAGGTTGTTTGTGAGCTGCAGCAGCGGCGAATAAAGCATTACCGAGCTCTGATCTAGAACCTTCTCTGGAGAACCTTGAGTTCTACTACGAGTTTAATCTCCACTGAGTTTAGTTTAAAGCTGTAAAACAGACTCACACGTGTTGTTAGTTTAATCTCCACATCAGTAAATTAGTGTAGATTAGTGATTAGTGATTATTATAGTGATTATTATAAACTTACCGTGTGGAATAAAGTCTCTGTTATTGAGTCTCTGCTTCTTCTTCTCCTACAGCCGCTCCCTGCTCTCTACTTTCGGTTCTGAATCAGGAAGTGCTCAGTTTCAGGAGGTGCTGAGCCGGATATCCGACCTTCTCTGTTGTACTTTTACTCAAATGAACGAGCAGAAATAATCAGACCTACATCTCTTCACTGCTTCATCGGCGCGTTTATGTAAAAGTACAAACTAATAACCACAAAGCAAAATGTACTCGTTTATATAACAAACTGAGTGCAGGCGTGGAATACGGAATACGGAGAAAGATGATGTTTTCAGATATAAAACATTTTCCTGACAGTAACATGATATTGATATTAATAATCATAGTCTTTGAAAGGAATTCCACATACATAATAACCAGCTGTGTAAATTTACTAAGACCAAAATCTAGTTAATAATGTACATCATCCCAAAGTGCTGTAGAGCATTTACAGGAAACCAACCAATGTTTCAACATCTACTTTACTGAAAGTTCAAATATTCTCATTTATATTAAACTGTATCATCTGAAAATCTCTTTATTAAGATCATCTTGAACAGGGAATGTAATGTATAGTTCTTTAAAAAAGAAGAACTGAATGTTTAAAGCACACATTCAGGTACAGCGTCCTGTTAAATCAGCTCCTAGGAAAGTTCTCTGAAAGTTCTGCATATAAAAAATCTTGCTCTTGTATTAAGAGCTGTATTAGGAGTTGGGGAGTATCCTGTGGAACCGCCTTAATGACAGTATTATATTGTTTACGATCACAAATCAAATTAAACCTCTTACAGAGTTCTTTTTCCAGGAGTCACCAGGAGTACATCTGATCCACATGAGCAGACTGACTGGGAGGAGACAAGCTGTTGAAGCTCATGCATACTAGCTCGTTAATAAGGCCTTTAAGAACAAGAATATAAAATATTTAGACTGAAGAAACAATTCAGGACTCTGTGACTGACTGTTATATCAAATCATCTACACGTCTATGATCACTGGATTACAGAGGTGTTTGGGGCCGTAGTCTCCTGCTGGCACACACTTACTGTAATTGGGGAGTTAATGTAGGTACTTCTGGTTGGTGTAGACAGTAAGAGGAACAGCAGTGGTCTACCTGTCACTACAGAGTCTGTGCCTTTAAGGACACACCCACTAGTCAGTACAGCAGCTGAGGAGCGTTTGAAGCCTTTTTAAGTGCAGGACTCTGTGGTGTTCTGTTTCTTTTGGTTAAGCTGTTTTTGTTCCTGTTGGTCTGGAGGTCTTGCTGCTAAAGGTTTGTTGCTGGTTCCGTTACTCAGTACTTGTTAGGTCTAAATCTGCATCTGGTTGTTGTTTCAAGTTTAGGAGATGGTGTCCAGGTGGTGCTCAGAGATTGTGAACGTGAGCTTGGCAGTGGGGGATGGTCTGATCTCCCCAGATGTTTATGGAATGACGTAATGGTATGATCCCCCTAGATGTTTATGGAATGCAGTGGTGGAATATTTTAAATGATTACATACTCTTCAACACCAACACACTTCTTCAAACATGTTTTTGTGTTTAACATGTGTTATATATGTATGTACATATGTGTGTGTACATACATATATTATATAATTAGTGTGTATGTGTATATATATATATAATTATTGTACGTATTTGTTTGTTTGTTTACTGGGAAACAATATTCAGACAGTATATACAGTCTATCCAAAACAACTACATTTCTACATCAAGGGCTCCCTATATTTAAAATATTGTTTTATTTTACATGTATAATAATAATAATAATAATAATAATAATAAAGAAGCGTTATAATACAGAGCGTTACATTACTGTGTGTAAAATGAACAGAATGTGTAAAACTACACATATTACAGACATTACATAGAATTATACTCTACACAGCGTGTACACAGAAATACTGTTTCAGTAATAACTGTTCAGGAAATGGTTCATGTTCTGTTTGGGTCTGTTCTCCTGATAATAATAAATATGATCATCACTAAAATACAAACGGTCCTCAAATGTATAGATCATCAGCTACTGTCACTCCCACATACACATTAGATTCTACTTTTAAATAAATAAAGAAATCCTAAATGACTGCATTTCTAATACAGAGTCTATTATATTAATCATCATTACTGCACATTAAACTGTATCTTAAACTCTGTGTACGTAGAAATAAACATCTACTGTTTCTTACTTTAACTTCCACAAGAGAAACCGTGTAGGACAATCAAGCAGAATCATCTCTGAACTCCATACAGGATCAGAATCAGAGTTTATCAGACTAAACCAGTTACTGACTGGATCTTGGAGGTGGGGAGTATCTGTCCCACCAGTTTAAATGATTAGAAGTTGTGTAGAAACACAAAGAGACTGTGTGTGTTTCTATACAGTAGCTGGACACAGTATCCAGTATAGAGAAATTTGGAATGAGAGGTTTAACTGGAATTCAATTCTTTCTGGATCAAAACAAACAGTAAATAAAACATCATTAATTAATTTTATTATTTTTATTATTCACTTATTTATTATAAGGTATATTCAGAGAGTTACAGATAAAAGAATCTACAGTAGATTTAAATGATTCAGGATTATGATCTAGTGATCTTTGTTGGTTATGCCATCATGTCAAGATCAAAAGACTGATTGATCATTTAAATTAGAGCTACTGGAAATAAGTCAAGTCAAGTCAATTTTATTTATATAGCGCTTTTTACAACGATGTTGTCTCAAAGCAGCTTTACAGAGTTTTGAAAACAGTTATAACATATATCCCCCAGTGAGCAAGCCAGAGGCAACAGTGGCTAGGAAAAACTCCCTCAACTGGAGGAAGAAACCTTGGGAGGAACCAGACTCACAAGGGGAGACCCATCCTCCTCTGGTCAAACAGTATTTACAGTTTGAACTAAATACCAAAGAAAGGAGTCTCTGTTTGAAATCTGGATAGCAAAGCTTTAGAAGCTGCACAGATAGAGGCAGTGTATGACTGAGGCAGTCTCTGGCTGAGGCAGTCTATGACAGTCTTTATGTAAAGTGGGTGTGAGCTGAAACAGTCCCATCCTATCTCAGTGCTGGTGCATCTGGATGGCACAGTGATGTAACTGAGGGTGTAGCAGTAAATGGACAGGTGAGCTGGCTGGTGATGGTGGGGTGATGGCCCGATGATCAGTCCTTCAACAGCCTTCAACAGACAGGAGGACAGTCATTTCCTCAGGAAGAGTAAAGAGAGAGAGTTAGTTGGGCTCAGTAGTAAGACTGTAGAGAATATGATTTTTCAGAATTTTAGAGTGTGGTTGGTGACTCCGGCAGATCTAACTATAACAGCCTAAACTAAAAGGAGAGAACCAGAAGGTAACATGGACATGAGAGTACCCTGAGACACTGGGGTCCCCCCACTCCACCATCAACAAACCTGTGTGATCGCGTGAAGTGGTGGAACAACAGCACCAACATCTCAGTTTACCATAAACCTCTGTGTCCAAGAACCCCAGATCTCCTGCCTTTATCTAAAAGAGAAGCTTAATTACCAAAAGCTACACTAAACAAGTATGTTTTTAGTCTAGACTGTGTCAGAGTCCCGAACATTAACTGGGAGATTATTCCACAATTTTGGGGCTTTGTAGGAAAAAGCTCTTCCCCCCCATTGTAGTCTTCTGAATTTTAGGAACTATTAGAAAACCAGCATCCTGTGATCTGAGTGAACGTGGCGGTTCATAATAGGAAATTAGATCTTGCAGGTACTCCGGTGTGAGACCGTGCAGGGCTTTATACGTCAGTAATAGAATTTTATAGTCGATACGGAATTTAACAGGAAGCCAGTGTAGCGCTGATAAAACTGGACTGATGTGATCAAATTTCCTGGTTTTAGTTAGTACTCTGGCTGCAGCGTTCTGAACTAACTGAAGTTTATTCAGGTTCCTGCTGGAGCATCCTGACAATAATGCATTACAGTAATCTAGCCTTGAGGTTATAAAGGCATGTATCAACTTTTCAGCATCAGACACAGATAACGCATTTCTTAACTTTGAAATGTTTCGTAGGTGAAGAAACGCTGTTCTTGTAATATTGTGTTGATTAAATGTCAGATCTGAGTCAATTGTTACACCAAGATTTTTGGCTACTGAACCAGGAACTACAGAGAAGTCAGCAAGATTTAACATTAAATCTGAACATTTAGTCCGAGCAGCCTTTGGGCCGAGGAGGAGAACTTCCGTTTTATCTGGGTTTAAAAGAAGGAAGTTCTGTAGCATCCAAAGTCTAATATCTCTTACACAATCTTCTATCTTCTTTAATCTGGATTTGTCATCTGGTTTGGCTGATATGTACAGTTGTGTATCATCGGCATAACAGTGGAAACTAATTCCATGTCTATTTATAACTGAGCCTAATGGTAGCATATATAGTGTAAATAACAGAGGACCTAAAACAGAACCTTGTGGAACTCCATATTTCACTTTTGTAGTGTTAGACGATACATTATTTATCTTTACAAACTGAAAGCGATCACTAAGGTAAGATGTGAACCAGGATAACGCTGTTCCTGTGATTCCAACTATATTTTCTAGCCTGTCCAAAAGAATAGTGTGATCTATAGTGTCAAAAGCTGCACTTAGATCTAGTAACACCAGTAGAGAGATAAGCAGAAAGGACAGTTAGTTCTGATTGGATCTTGTGAAATTCCAAGTTCAGAAGGTCTGAGTATAACCGGTACAGTGATCCCTATTCAGGTGTACCATTAGTTTACTTCTTTTAAACTAAAATGAAGTGAGTATGCTTTCAGTTTACTTGTTAGGTACTTCTCAGTGATATACTAAACACAGTTATACTTAAGTATGCTGGGGTTATACTAATAAGTATAGAACAGTCGAAGTATATTTGGCCTTTACTTGTACTTAATCTTTTGATTGAGAAAGAGATGGCACAAAAACACATCCAGTACAATATTGATTTAAAATTAGATTTATAAAGATTTATAAAGATACTAATATGTTTCTGAGTGTGTCTTGTTTATTTTACGTGTGTCCACTGGTAAGTAGGTAAACGTTGTTAAGTTCTATTTTAAGTAGAAAAAAAATCTTAAACCTAGTCATATACTTTAAAGTACAACAATAATATGAGCAGTAAATTATAAGTATTATGTTTAGTTCACTTACAAAAGAAAACTTACAAGCTAGTAAACTAACGGTAAAGCCTTAAGTAGTTGCAGTACAGAAGATGTAAACTAGTTGTATACTTGGTTTACTACTCGTTTTACTACTAGTATACTTTTAAAAACTAGAAAGTGGGCCAATTTAGTCCCAAGAAGTATTAAAATAGTACAGATACAAGTATACTACTAGTACAATTACATTAGCATAGTAACTGCATAAAGTATACTTCATAAAATGAACTTTAAGTATACTTATTTTCTGTAAGGGATATCTCCTGCAGTTCATGTGAATCATGGTCTGTAACATCTGTTTTCATATGTAGTTTAATAAAAGTAATAAAAGCTGTTGTGTGAGATTCAGTGTGAGATTGGAAATGTTCTGATTCAGGAGTCTGATTAATTATTAGTGTGTATTATATGTTAAATGAGATTAACACAGATTAATAGTCTCAGGTTTAGTCTTCAGGTGCTGCTTACAGTGTACAGTCACTCCCTGGTTGTGGGTAAAGGCTGGTGTAGAGTTCAGTTTTCTGGTTCTACTCCGTGTTCAGTGAATGAGATTAAACAGCAGGTCTTTTTCTTAAACCCGCTTTTAACGCTGTTACTTTCACAATCACAATCTGATGTTCTGATCCAACACGCTCGGCGTGCCTTCACTCTCATTACCGCAGGTTCTGATGTTGCGGATCGGGCGAATGTTGCCATCTGCCGGCGGAATGTTGCTACTGCGGCGGTTTAAGGTGGAGCGGATAATTGGAATAAGACTCTGGGTTCAGTACTGAATAATTACAGAGTCCTGATTCAGGAATGTTCTATTTACTGTAGAGTTTAGAACTGTTATAATATAGAGTTATAAACTCCCACTAGAACAGACCTTTCCTCTTCCTGAAACTGAGCACTTCCTGAATCAGAACTGAAAGTAGAGAGTATGAGAGCGGCTGTAGGAGAAGAAGCAGAAACTCAATAACAGAGACTTTATTCCACACGGTAAGTTTATAATAATCACTGATCTACATTTACTGATGTGGAGATTAAACTAACAACACGTGTGAGTCTGTTTTACAGATTTAAACTAAACTCAGTGGAGATTAAACTCGTAGTAGAACTCAATGTTCTCCAGAGAAGGTTCTAGATCAGGGTGTAAGATGGCGGATAGTGAACTGTAGTGACGGACTCTGGTGAAATGGTGTAAGGGCTGTGAGTCAGAGTCAGAATATAAAGTATAATAACAGTCAGTAAATCTAAACTTCACTAAACTGCATGTGTTAAAGTTTTAGTTCAGAACACATAAATTAATTCTTCAGTTTTCAGAAACTTGTTTGGTCAGACAGACGTCCCGCTCTCACGTACCACCAACAACCTGCACCACCACTGTTTCCCTCTTATCCTGATCACCAGTGTGTTACTGTACTGACTGTGGAGGACTTGGTCACCAGTGTGTTACTGTACTGACTGTGGAGGACTTGATGGTCATCTTTGTGTTACTGTACTGATTTTGGAGGACTTGATGGTCACCAGTGTGTTACTGTACTGACTGTGGAGGACTTGATGGTCACCAGTGTGTTACTGTACTGACTGTGGAGGACTTGATGGTCACCAGTGTGTTACTGTACTGACTGTGGAGGACTTG
This sequence comes from Megaleporinus macrocephalus, assembly GCA_021613375.1. Taxonomy (NCBI): domain Eukaryota; kingdom Metazoa; phylum Chordata; class Actinopteri; order Characiformes; family Anostomidae; genus Megaleporinus; species Megaleporinus macrocephalus. Next base: position 770,464 of record CM038708.1, on the reverse strand, counting down.
ATAGTCACCAATGTGTTACTGTACTGACTGTGGAGGACTTGATGGTCGCCAGTGTGTTACTGTACTGACTGTGGAGGACTTGATGGTCGCCAGTGTGTTACTGTACTGACTGTGGAGGACTTGATAGTAACCAATGTGTTACTGTACTGACTGTGGAGGACTTGATGGTCACCAGTGTGTTACTGTACTGACTGTGGAGGTCTTGATGGTCACCAGTGTGTTACAGTATTGACTGTGGAAGACTTGATGGTCACCAATGTGTTACTGTACTGACTGTGGAGGACTTGATGGTCGCCAGTGTGTTACTGTACTGACTGTGGAGGACTTGATGGTCACCAATGTGTTACTGTATTGACTGTGGAGGACTTGATGGTCGCCAGTGTGTTACTGTATTGACTGAAGGACTTGATGGTCGCCAGTGTGTTACTGTACTGACTGTGGAGGACTTGATGGTCACCAGTGTGTTATTGTACTGAGTGTGGAGGTCTTGATGGTGACCAGTGTGTTACTGTACTGACTGTGGAGGACTTGATGGTCACCAGTGTGTTATTGTACTGAGTGTGGAGGTCTTGATGGTGACCAGTGTGTTACTGTACTGACTGTGGAGGACTTGATGGTCACCAGTGTGTTATTGTACTGAGTGTGGAGGTCTTGATGGTGACCAGTGTGTTACTGTATTGACTGTGGAGGACTTGATGATCACCAGTGTGTTACTGTACTGACTGTGGAGGACTTGATGGTCACCAGTGTGTTATTGTACTGAGTGTGGAGGTCTTGATGGTGACCAGTGTGTTACTGTACTGACTGTGGAGGACTTGATGGTCGACAGTGTGTTACTGTATTGACTGAAGGACTTGATGGTCACCAGTGTGTTACTGTACTGACTGTGGAGGTCTTGATGGTCACAAGTGTGTTACAGTATTGACTGTGGAAGACTTGATGGTCACCAGTGTGTTACTGTACTGACTGTGGAGGACTTGATGGTCGCCAGTGTGTTACTGTACTGACTGTGGAGGACTTGATGGTCACCAATGTGTTACTGTACTGACTGTGGAGGACTTAATGGTCATCTATATGTTACTGTACTGACTGTGGAAGACTTGATGGTCACCAGTGTGTTACTGTACTGACTGTTGAGGACTTGATGGTGACCAGTGTGTTACTGTACTGACTGTGGAGGACTTGATGGTGACCAGTGTGTTACTGTATTGACTGTGGAGGACTTGATGGTCACCAGTGTGTTACTGTACTGACTGTGGAGGTCTTGATGGTCACCAGTTTGTTACTGTACTGACTGTGGAGGACTTGATGGTCACCAGTGTGTTACTGTACTGACTGTGGAGGACTTGATGGTCACCAGTTTGTTACTGTACTGACTGTGGAGGACTTGATGGTCACCAGTGTGTTACTGTACTGACTGTGAAGGACTTGATGGTCACCAGTGTGTTACTGTATTGACTGTGGAGGACTTGATTGTCATCTGTGTGTTACTGTACTGGCTGTGGAGGACTTGATGGTCACCAGTTTGTTACTGTACTGACTGTGGAGGACTTGATGGTCACCAGTGTGTTACTGTACTGACTGTGGAGGACTTGATGGTCACCAGTGTGTTACTGTACTGACTGTGGAGGACTTGATGGTCACCAGTGTGTTACTGTACTGACTGTGGAGGACTTGATGCTCAATAGTGTTACTGTACTGATTTTGGAGGACTTGATGGTCATCTGTGTGTTACTGTACTGATTTTGGAGGACTTGATGGTCACCAGTGTGTTACGTACTGACTGTGGAGGACTTGATAGTAATCTGTGTGTTACTGTACTGACTGTGAAGGACTTGATGGTCAACAGTGTGTTACTGTATTGACTGTGGAGGACTTGATAGTAATCTGTGTGTTACTGTACTGACTGTGAAGGACTTGATGGTCAACAGTGTGTTACTGTACTGACTGTGGAGGACTTGATGGTCACCAGTTGTTACTGTACTGACTGTGGAGGACTTGATGGTCACCAGTGTGTTACTGTATTGACTGTGGAGGACTTGATGCTCACCAGTGTGTTACTGTACTGACTATGGAGGATTTGATCATCACCAGTTTGTTACTGTACTGACTGTGGAGGAATTGATGATCACCAGTGTGTTACTCTACTGACTATGGAGGACTTGATTGTCATCTGTGTGTTACTGTACTGACTGTGGAGGACTTGATGGTCACCAGTTTGTTACTGTACTGACTGTGGAGGACTTGATGGTCATCTGTGTGTTACTGTACTGACTGTGGAGGACTTGATGGTCACCAGTTTGTTTACTGTACTGGCTGTGGAGGACTTCATGGTCACCAGTTTGTTACTGTACTGACTGTGGAGGACTTGATGGTCATCTGTGTGTTACTGTACTGACTGTGGAGGTCTTGATGGTCACCAGTGTGTTACTGTACTGACTATGGAGGATTTGATCATCACCAGTTTGTTACTGTACTGACTGTGGAGGACTTGATGGTCACCAGTTTGTTACTGTACTGACTGTGGAGGACTTAATGGTCATCTATATGTTACTGTACTGACTGTGGAAGACTTGATGGTGACCAGTGTGTTACTGTACTGACTGTGGAGGACTTGATGCTCACTAGTGCGTTACTGTACTGACTATGGAGGATTTGATCATCACCAGTTTGTTACTGTACTGACTGTGGAGGAATTGATGATCACCAGTGTGTTACTCTACTGACTATGGAGGACTTGATTGTCATCTGTGTGTTACTGTACTGACTGTGGAGGACTTGATGGTCACCAGTTTGTTACTGTACTGGCTGTGGAGGACTTGATGGTCATCTGTGTGTTACTGTACTGACTGTGGAGGACTTGATGGTCACCAGTTTGTTACTGTACTGGCTGTGGAGGACTTGATGGTCACCAGTTTGTTACTGTACTGACTGTGGAGGACTTGATGGTCACCAGTGTGTTACTGTACTGACTGTGGAGGACTTGATGGTCACCAGTGTGTTACTGTACTGACTGTGGAGGACTTGATGGTCACCAGTGTGTTACTGTACTGACTGTGGAGGACTTGATGGTCACCAGTGTGTTACTGTACTGACTGTGGAGGACTTGATGCTCAATAGTGCGTTACTGTACTGATTTTGGAGGACTTGATGGTCATCTGTGTGTTACTGTACTGATTTTGGAGGACTTGATGGTCACCAGTGTGTTACGGTACTGACTGTGGAGGACTTGATAGTAATCTGTGTGTTACTGTACTGACTGTGAAGGACTTGATGGTCAACAGTGTGTTACTGTATTGACTGTGGAGGACTTGATAGTAATCTGTGTGTTACTGTACTGACTGTGAAGGACTTGATGGTCAACAGTGTGTTACTGTACTGACTGTGGAGGACTTGATGGTCACCAGTTTGTTACTGTACTGACTGTGGAGGACTTGATGGTCACCAGTGTGTTACTGTATTGACTGTGGAGGACTTGATGCTCACCAGTGTGTTACTGTACTGACTATGGAGGATTTGATCATCACCAGTTTGTTACTGTACTGACTGTGGAGGAATTGATGATCACCAGTGTGTTACTCTACTGACTATGGAGGACTTGATTGTCATCTGTGTGTTACTGTACTGACTGTGGAGGACTTGATGGTCACCAGTTTGTTACTGTACTGACTGTGGAGGACTTGATGGTCATCTGTGTGTTACTGTACTGACTGTGGAGGACTTGATGGTCACCAGTTTGTTACTGTACTGGCTGTGGAGGACTTCATGGTCACCAGTTTGTTACTGTACTGACTGTGGAGGACTTGATGGTCATCTGTGTGTTACTGTACTGACTGTGGAGGTCTTGATGGTCACCAGTGTGTTACTGTACTGACTATGGAGGATTTGATCATCACCAGTTTGTTACTGTACTGACTGTGGAGGACTTGATGGTCACCAGTTTGTTACTGTACTGACTGTGGAGGACTTAATGGTCATCTATATGTTACTGTACTGACTGTGGAAGACTTGATGGTGACCAGTGTGTTACTGTACTGACTGTGGAGGACTTGATGCTCAGTAGTGCGTTACTGTACTGACTATGGAGGATTTGATCATCACCAGTTTGTTACTGTACTGACTGTGGAGGAATTGATGATCACCAGTGTGTTACTCTACTGACTATGGAGGACTTGATTGTCATCTGTGTGTTACTGTACTGACTGTGGAGGACTTGATGGTCACCAGTTTGTTACTGTACTGGCTGTGGAGGACTTGATGGTCATCTGTGTGTTACTGTACTGACTGTGGAGGACTTGATGGTCACCAGTTTGTTACTGTACTGGCTGTGGAGGACTTCATGGTCACCAGTTTGTTACTGTACTGACTGTGGAGGACTTGATGGTCATCTGTGTGTTACTGTACTGACTGTGGAGGTCTTGATGGTCACCAGTGTGTTACTGTACTCACTATGGAGGATTTGATCATCACCAGTTTGTTACTGTACTGACTGTGGAGGAATTGATGATCACCAGTGTGTTACTCTACTGACTATGGAGGACTTGATTGTCATCTGTGTCTTACTGTACTGACTGTGGAGGACTTGATGGTCACCAGTTTGTTACTGTCCTGACTGTGGAGGACTTGATGGTCATCTGTGTGTTACTGTACTGACTGTGGAGGACTTGATGGTCATCTGTGTGTTACTGTACTCACTGTGGAGGACTTGATGGTCACCAGTGATGGTCACCAGTGTGTTACTGGACTAGCTGTGAAAGACTTTATGGTCACCACTGTGTTTTTGTACTGACTGTGGAGGACTTGATGGTCATCTTTGTGTTACTGTACTGATTTTGGAGGACTTGATGGTCATCGGTGTGTTGCTGTACTGACTGTGGAGGACTTGATGGTCACCAGTGTGTTACTGTACTGACCGTGGAGGACTTGATGGTCACCAGTGTGTTACTGGACTGACTGTGAAGGACTTGATGGTCACCAGTGTGTTACTGTACTGACTGTGGAGGACTTGATGGTCATCTGTGTGTTACTGTACTCACTGTGGAGGACTTGATGGTCACCAGTGATGGTCACCAGTGTGTTACTGGACTAGCTGTGAAAGACTTTATGGTCACCACTGTGTTTTTGTACTGACTGTGGAGGACTTCATGGTCATCTTTGTGTTACTGTACTGATTTTGGAGGACTTGATGGTCATCGGTGTGTTGCTGTACTGACTGTGGAGGACTTGATGGTCACCAGTGTGTTACTGTACTGACCGTGGAGGACTTGATGGTCACCAGTGTGTTACTGGACTGACTGTGAAGGACTTGATGGTCACCACTAGGGATGCAACGGTACAGTGTAGCCACGGTATCGGTTCGGTTTCGATATATCAATATTATCAAGCTCCAAGCTACAAGTATGTTTTTAGAACAAAACAAGCAACAAGAATCACAAATGTGAAGATGTGAGCTGCCATGTTAACTGTGTTACCTGTCGAGTAGGTGATAGTTGTAAAGCAAGGCTTGCACACTGTGCTTTGACTGCTGACTGTCTTTTTTCCTTGTTGGTCATTCTCAACGCTTAAGACAAAGTGGTCCCAAACAGCGGATTTATAAGTTGACAGCGCCTCTTCAAATTTCCTTTTCTCCGTTTCACTCGCCGTGATCATCCAGCTGAGAAAGTTCGGTTTAATTAGCCCTCAAATCTTGCATTCGACTGTGCATTCAGCACCGTGTACAGTTAGAGAGCGCTCGTTCACTCTATTAGTGCGCGCACTGAAACATCGCGGTCCATCCGGGTGTACTGAACCGAACAGGACGAACCGAACGGTTTGATAAAAAACCGAGAACCGTTGCATCCCTAGTCACCGCTGTGTTACTGTACTGACTGTGGAGGACTTGATGATCACCAGTGTGTTACTGTACTGACTGTGGAGGACTTGATGGTCACCAGTGTGTTACTGTACTGACTGTGGAGGACTTGATGGTCATCTGTGTGTTGCTGTACTGACTGTGGAGGACTTGATGGTCACCAGTGTGTTACTGTACTGAGTGTGGAGGTCTTGATGGTCATCTGTGTGTTACTGTACTGACTGTGAAGGACTTGATGGTCATCTGGGTGTTGCTGTACTGACTGTGGAGGACTTGATGGTCATCTGTGTGTTGCTGTACTGACTGTGGAGGACTTGATGGTCACCAGTGTGTTACTGTACTGAGTGTGGAGGACTTGATGGTCATCTGTGTGTTGCTGTACTGACTGTGGAGGACTTGATGGTCATCTGGGTGTTGCTGTACTGACTGTGGAGGACTTGATGGTCATCTGGGTGTTGCTGTACTGACTGTGGAGGACTTGATGGTCATCTGGGTGTTGCTGTACTGACTGTGGAGGACTTGATGGTCATCTGGGTGTTGCTGTACTGACTGTGGAGGACTTGATGGTCATCTGGGTGTTGCTGTATTGACTGTGGAGGACTTGATGGTCATCTGGGTGTTGCTGTACTGACTGTGGAGGACTTGATGGTCATCTGGGTGTTGCTGTACTAACTGTGGAGGACTTGATGGTCATCTGTGTGTTGCTGTACTGACTGTGGAGGACTTGATGGTCATCTGTGTGTTACTGTACTGACTGTGGAGGACTTGATGGTCATCTGTGTGTTACTGTACTGACTGTGGAGGACTTGATGGTCATCTGTGTGTTGCTGTACTGACTGGAGGACATGAGTTTTTGAGCTCTAACATTCCAAAAATATCCTGTCTGCACAAAAACCACTACACAAACTAAGATATGTGGGTTTAATAAACAATATATGTATTGAATAAACTGCTGATCACTACATGATCAATATATTCTTCAATAATCATACTTAGTATTATGGTGTTTTACTGTAAACTGTAATTGATGTGCTATGAGATCTGCTGAAATCCAGTAACTCCTTCTTTGTGTGTTCTGCAAACTCGGCCAAGAGAACTGACTCAATCTCACTGTAAAATAATATTGAGTTAAAGTCTTTGGAGATGATTTATAATAACAGGAGGCAAAATTCCTCATGAGACCAGATGCAGAAATGTATAAGTCAAGTTTGTTTCTACAAACTTTGATTAATATTTGATTCAGAAAGAACACGATTTAAGGTATTAAGTTATTTATTGTAATATTGGATTAATTATTTATAATAATGAGATATAATATGTCAAGACGGCCATTCAGTTCTGTTTATGACACTTTCTAAAATCTTATAAAATAAATCAAACTGTTTTAATAAACATCTCTATATTACTGAACAACACCTGCCCAGGTACTCATTACTCACCTGCATTTTACAGTAGGAATAAACAATAATCAGATTTTCTAATTTAAGAAGATTTTGACATTCTACTTTTTTCCTAATGGACATCCCATTACTCCATATTCCTAGTGGACATTCCATTGCTTCAAATTCCTAGTGGACATCCCATTGCTTAAAATTCCTAGTGGACATCTCATTCCTCCTAATTCCTAGTGGGCATCCCATTACTCCAAATTCCTTGTGGACATTCCATTACTCCAAATTCCTAGTGGACATTCCATTACTCCAAATTCCTAGTGGACATCCCATCCCATTTTTACAATCTGTAAACGTCAGTATTATGTACATTTTCTGTCACTTATACAGACACAGAGTCACAAATTAATTAAACCTGAATAAATAAGGAACATATCAGTGCGGGTGTTTCCAGGCAGGTGCATGTGTAATTAAGTAATTAAGATAAAAGTTCTAGTTGTGTGGAAACATGTAGTTAAAGGGTAAAAATGTTTTAGTGTGAACATTTATAACTATAAACACTGCAAGTGTGAATTTTATGTAGAGCTGTAAGCTGTAAACTGTGTTGTTAAATATGTTTTTAATGTGATTTAAGTAAACTGCTTATCAGTTAATATTAATATATTTATATTGTATTTAGATCAGCTGTTAGTTTGACTGAGTTTAAGCACATTACAGTTTTATTGGTGTTTCTTAAGTAGGAATCTGTAAACAGTGTTGAGTAAAGCACAGACCGTAAAATACATGTTCATGTGCAGTAACACTGTTCAGCCAGCAGAGGGAGGAAGAGGACTGCAGTAATCTGGGTTTATTAAGGAAAAAGTTTGAACAGATTCGTAATTCATTCATTTGTAGTGTTTCATGATTCAGGAAAACCTTTAAAGATTCAGTCGCCTCTTAAAAATTAGTGTCCAAAAATCCTTCAAATTGGATTTTTAGTATATTTTTGAAGATTTCATAAAAATGTAGGGAAAATGTTACAAATCGGATTCCAAAAAAGTTGGGACACTAAACAAATTGTGAATAAAAACTGAATGCAATGATGTGAAGGTGCCAACTTCTAATATTTTATCCAGAATAGAACAAATCACAGATCAAAAGTTTAAACTGACAATGTATCGTTTTAAGGAAAAAATGTTGTTTCAAAATTTCATGGCGTCAACAAATCCCAAAAAAGTTGGGACAAGGCCATTTTTACCACCGTGTGGCATCCCCCCTTCTTCTTACAACACTCAACAGACGTCTGGGGAAAGAGGAGACCAGTTTCTCAAGTTTAGAAATAGGAATGCTCTCCCAGTCATGTCTAATACAGGCTCTAACTGTCCAGTCGTCTTGGGCCTTCTTTGTTACACCTTCCTCTTCATGATGATCCAAATGTTCTCTATAGGTGAAAGATCTGGACTGCAGGCTGGTCATTTCAGTATCCGGATCCTTCTCCTACGTAGCCATGATGTGATTGCTGCAGAATGTGGTCTGGCATTATCTTGTTGAAGAATGCAGGTCTTCCCTGAAAGAGAGGACGTCTAGATGGGAGCATATGTTGTTCTAGAACCTGAACATAGTTCTCTGTATTAATGGAGCCTTTCCAGACCTGCAAGCTGCCCATGCAGCCCCGTACCATCAGTGATGCAGGCTTCTGAACGGAGCGTTTATAACAACTTGGGTTGTCCTTGTCCTCTCTGGTCCGGATGACATGGTGTCCCAGTGTTCCATAAAGAACTTCAAATCATGACTCATCTGACCCCAGAACAGTCTTCCATTTTGCCACACTCCATTTTAAAAGACCCTTGGCCCAATGCCAACGTCTGAGCTTGTGAAGCTTGCTTAGAAATGGCTCTGCACTGTAGAGTTCCAGCTGGCGTCGGCGGAGGGCACGGTGGACTGTGTTCACTGACGGTGCTTTCTGGAAGTATTCCTGAGCCCGTTCCGTTAATTCCTGGACAGTGGCGTTCCTGTTTGAGGAGCAGTGACGTTTAAGGGCCCGGAGATCACGAGCATCCAGTAGAGTTTTACGGCCTTGACCCTTACGCACAGCGATTGTTCCAGATTCTCTGAATCTTTTGATGATGTTATGCACGGTTGATGATGAGAACTTAAAGGTCTTTGCTATGTTACGCTGGGTAACTCCATTCTGGTATTACTGGTATCTTTCTGCACAACAATGGTGGAACTGGTGATCCTCTTACCATCTTAGCTTCAGAGAGACACTGACACTCTGAGAAGCTCTTTTTATACCCAATCATGTTGTCAATTGACCTAATTAGTGTTCCAGCTGTTCGTCATATGCTCAATTTCCTTTTTCCAGCCACTTATTGCTACTTGTCCCAATTTTTTTGGGATTTGTTGACGCCATGAAATTTTGAAACAACATATTTTTCCCTTATAATGATGCATTCTCTCAGTTTAAACTTTTGATCTGTGATTTGTGTTCTATTCTGAATAAAATATTAGATGTTGGCACCTCCACATCATTGCATTCAGTTTTTTATTCACAATTTGTTTAGTGTCCCAACTTTTTTGGAATCCGGTTTGTAAAAACTACATGTGAATGTTCTAGATTTACTTCTAAAGAGAAAGTTTTATACACTCTAACATGAAAGCAAGTTACCTGTTGTTAGAAAGTATTATAATAAATCAGCTGATTTAAAGTGAAATGTTATGATTTGACTCTTCAAACTGAGTTTAACAAAAACATTCTTTGTTCTTTGTGCTGAGATGTTTTTGTTTAGTCATTCAGTAACAGTTAAACTCAGTATTTAAATTTAAAACCTACTGACTAAAAAAAGCTCTGCCAACTAAACTAAGAAGATTGGATTGTTTTAAGAAGTCAAATAAAGAATTTAATTTAAATCACTTGGGGACATTATTATATATAAAAAGCTATTTTTTTCAGACAGGAAGCATTTATTTACTCAGTAAAACACTATTATGTAAATATTAATCAGTATTAATAGAGTAAGTAGAGCTTTTACACTTTATTATTAAATATTAAACAGTATTAATAGAGTAAGTAGAGCTTTTACACTTTATTATTAAATATTAAACAGTATTAATAGAGTAAGTAGAGTTTTTACACTTTATTATTAAATATTAATCAGTATTAATAGAGTAAGTAGAGCTTTTACACTTTATTATTAAATATTAATCAGTATTAATAGAGTAAGTAGAGCTTTTACACTTTATTATTAAATATTAATCAGTATTAATATAGTAAGTAGAGCTTTTACACTTTATTATTAAATATTAAACAGTATTAATAGAGGAAGTAGTGCTTTTACACTTTATTATTAAATATTAATCAGTATTAATAGAGTAAGTAGTACTTTTCCATACGTCAGTGTGTTTATTTAACTCTTTCCAAGCTTCTCCTAAACAACCCAGTATTATTATCAGTTCTCATCTAATACCTGCTTTGACTGCTCAGTACTTCATTAAGCTAAATCAAGATTTGCTGCTGAAGGAACTGAACACATTCATACAATGTCTGGGGCGTCCAGGAGAAATCTGGAACCTAACTTTGTTCTTCAAACTGGATCAAGATCTGATCTACTTCTCTCACAATAACATATTCATGTTACTTTGTATTGTATGTATTATTATTTACATCTGCTGTTCTTTCTGGTGAACATACACTTATTGATCAAATAAACACTAACACTATCAGCTCAGATGTCTAAGACTCAACTCTGAATACCACCTTAATAATTACACACTCACATCATGTTCACTTCTAATGTTGTAGTTTAGTAGTTTGTCAAGTGCTGCATGAATCTGTAATCACAACAAACTGTAATCACTCTTACAGTGACTGTGTTCAACATCCTGTGTAGATTCTGTATGTCTGAATATTCTCCGGAGCAATCCAGAGGAGCAGCTCCATGATGGAGAATCATCACTCCAGCAGTGGAGGAGGAACCTCTGATCCAATGTAAGGAACTATATAACTATATAACAAATAAAAATGTATTCAAATAAAATATTATTAAAATGATCAGTTCTGATCAGATTAATTGAGGTTTATTAGAGTATTTAATCACTTTACTCTCGTCATACTGTCAGATTAAAGCGTGCAGGATCTCCAGAACCCAGCTGTGTGTCTCTGAAGAGTGACCAGTCCATTATAGACCCACCTGTATTCAGTAGAGGAGGAGAACCCAGCTGTGTGTCTATGAAGAGTGACCAGTCCATTATAGACCCTCCTGTATTCAGCAGAGGAGGAGAACCCAGCTGTGTGTCTCTGAAGAGTGACCAGTCCATTATAGATCCTCCTGTATTCAGTAGAGGAGGAGAACCCAGCTGTGTGTCTCTGAAGAGTGACCAGTCCATTATAGACCCTCCTGTATTCAGCAGAGGAGGAGAACCCAGCTGTGTGTCTCTGAAGAGTGACCAGTCCATTATAGATCCTCCTGTATTCAGCAGAGGAGGAGAACCCAGCTGTGTGTCTCTGAAGAGTGACCAGTCCATTATAGATCCTCCTGTATTCAGTAGAGGAGGAGAACCCAGCTGTGTGTCTATGAAGAGTGACCAGTCCATTATAGACCCTCCTGTATTCAGCAGAGGAGGAGAACCCAGCTGTGTGTCTATGAAGAGTGACCAGTCCATTATAGACCCTCCTGTATTCAGCAGAGGAGGAGAACCCAGCTGTGTGTCTATGAAGAGTGACCAGTCCATTATAGACCCTCCTGTATTCAGCAGAGGAGGAGAACCCAGCTGTGTGTCTATGAAGAGTGACCAGTCCATTATAGACCCTCCTGTATTCAGCAGAGGAGGAGAACCCAGCTGTGTGTCTATGAAGAGTGACCAGTCCATTATAGACCCTCCTGTATTCAGCAGAGGAGGAGAACCCAGCTGTGTGTCTATGAAGAGTGACCAGTCCTTTGGGGACCCTTCTGCAAAGTGAGTTACTGTATTATATATTTATATAATAACATTTTTATTATGGTGTTATATGTTATATATGTACTGTACGTGCAGGCACAGACAGGTGAGGCGGATATAAGCGCAGGTTGTTTATTTGAAGTCCAAACTTACACACAAACAAGACAGTGAACAGGAAGAACACACACATAGGTACACGCACCGAACGACAAACAATAATAGACCAAGACAGGAGCAAAACAGCGGTTTAAATATACAGGGACAACAAGGAACAGCTGAAACAGGGGGTAACGCCGAACACGGAACAGGTGAGGAGCGGAGACACAAGGAGCACATGACAAAGACAGATACACGTGGCTGGAACATAAACAAAGACAGGACGAGGTAAACAAGAACACAGACAGGGTGTGACAATATAATATATAATGTGTTAATTATACATTCACTATTTATTTACTAATTATAAACTATTATTAATGTTCTGTAACAGTTTAAAAAAATATTAATATTTAGTGTTATGAAGTGTAAATTATTGTCTGGTTGTTTACTGAGTTTGAGTTAGTTAATGTGTTAAGGTTAATCTCCAGAATTCTCACCTGAGTGTCTCCAGTTTACAGTGTGAACTCTTCAGTCCAGCAGAGAGCAGCTGCACTCCTGAATCCTGCAGGTTATTGTAACTCAGGTCTAGTTCTTTCAGGGAGTTTGGTGATTGTAGAACAGAGCAAAGAGTCTCACAGGAGTCCCTGGTGAAATTACAGTCAGCAAGTCTGCAAAGGAATAATAAACACAGCATAGAAACAAGAAAAGGCACAAAGAGCCTGTTTAAAAAAAAAAACTCTGTTTATGATATTTATTTGTTTATGTTCTGTACAGAATTCTGTTATTAACAGAGGAAACTAACACCACAATATTAAACCAGACTTAAATCTAACTAGAGGAGGTTAGGAAAGATAAACAACCTAACGAAAGAAAAAGTAGCAGCACTCTTCCGTCTCCCTGTCTGAATCAGAAACAGGAGAAACAGTCCATTCAGAAGAAACCTCACCTCGTCACACCCTGACTGTAATAAGCTAGAGAGGTGTACACACTCACTACGCTCAGCTGTGTTCTAGACTTCAGTAACAATCAGCTCTGCTCTAAACTCATAGGTATGATGAGCTGAGTGTCTTTCTCTAAAACAAACAGATCAGCCAGAAAAGAGAGACAGACAGAGTTTCTGACCAACTGACCACATTAAACAGCTGAAATACAACAAACTGCATGGAGAGAGTCTCTGTGGAGGAAACCCACAGAGAGAGACAGAGAGAGACAGAGAGAGACAGAGAGAGACAGAGAGAGACAGAGAGAGACAGAGAGAGACAGAGAGAGACAGAGAGAGACAGAGAGAGAGACTCTGTGGAGGAAACCTTCTGACCAAGCACTTCACCTTTATCCAATCAATTTCCCAGGAGTCTCATCACCCACATCAGACAGACAGAGAGAGACACAGAGAGAGAGAGAGAGAGAGACACAGGGAGAGGGGGAGAGAGAGAGAGAGAGAGAGAGAGAGAGAGATACAGAGAGCAAAACACACATACGTCCTTTAAGTGTAACACAAAATTATAATTATCAGACAAACCAGCCAGAATTTCTTCATCAGTGTTTAAATTCTGCAGCTGTTAAATATGTACATCACTTAAACACTCTGCGTAAAATAGATTTGGAGAGTAAATGATCTGGACTACCCAGCAGTGCCTGAATGTATATGTACTCACTCAGCCATTAGCATTTACAACACAGTTTATTTCTTAATACAAGACATGAAGATCATCAGAAGAACCTGATTTAACCTCTAGAAGCAGCTACTCAATTACAAACTACACTAAAGTACCATTCAGTTATAATTACAGGTACATATCACACACAGTCTCATCACTCAGCTGCACTGGGATCAGTTATTATGGTTATTTGTGTTGATGTTTGTGTTACTGTGTTTAACCTCCATCAGGCAGAGCTCCACAGAACCAACGCTGCAGATAAACACTCTGGTGGAGGAAACTGGAGACCTGCATCAGGATTCTTACCAACCAGTGGATGATGTTCTGAACAGAGTCTCACAGAGACACAAAACCAGCATGAAGAACAAGTACCAGAACTTATTTGAGGGAATCAAAACACCAGAGAATAAAACTCTCCTGAACAGGATCTACACACAGCTCTACATCATAGAGGGACAGAGTGGAGGAGTAAATGAAGAACATGAGGTTCTACAGATGGAGAAAACACCCAGAACACACTTACAGGACTCTCCAATCAACTGCTCAGAGATCTTCAAACATCTACAAGGTTCTAAACTAGGTACAGAAGAAGAGAACATCAGAACTGTGAGAGCTGAAGCTGTAGAACACAAATCAAGAAAAGAACTGAAAGTGCAGAAGATCAGAAGTGTTCTAACTAAAGGCATCGCTGGAATTGGAAAGACTGTCTCTGTGCAGAAGTTCATTCTGGACTGGGCTGAAGGAACAGCCAATCAGGATGTAAATTTCATGTTTGTGCTTCCGTTCCGAGAGCTGAACTTGATTAAAGATCATCAATACAGTCTTCATGGACTTCTGTGTGACTTCCATCCTGAGCTTAAAGATCTGGACCCACAGATATATGATCAGATCAAAGTTGTGTTTATATTTGATGGTCTGGATGAAAGTAGAATTCCTCTGAAGTTTAAACAGTATCAGAAAGTATCTGACATAACTATGACATCATCAGTGGGTGTGTTGATGACAAACCTCATCACAGGAGATCTGCTTCCCTCTGCTCTCATCTGGATAACCTCCCGACCAGCAGCAGCCAATCAGATCCCTCCTACATACATCAACCGTGTGACAGAAATTCAGGGATTCAGTGACCCACAAAAGGAGGAGTACTTCAGGAAGAGGATCAGTGATGATCAAACCAAGAGAATCATCTCACACATTAAGACAGCGAGGAGCCTCCACATCATGTGTCACATTCCAGTCTTCTGCTGGATCTCAGCCACTGTTCTTCAGCAAATCATGAAACATCATAATACAGAAATCCCTAAAACTCTGACTGAGATGTACTTATACTTCCTGCTTACTCAGATAAACATGAAGAATGAGAAGTACGAGGAGAAGGAGGAGAGAGACCCAAAGAAACTGCTGGAGTCCAACAGAACCGTTCTTCTGAAACTGGCTGAACTGGCTTTCAAACAGCTGATGAAGGGGAATATAATGTTCTATGAAGAGGACCTTAAAGAAAGCAGCATTGATGTCACTGAGGCCGCAGTGTATTCTGGGATCTTCACTGAGATCTTTAGGGAGGAATGTGTGCTTTACGAGAGGAAGGTCTACGGCTTTGTTCATCTGAGCTTTCAGGAGTTCTTGGCTGCTGTTTATGTGTTTCACTGCTTTGAGATTAAGAACATCAAAGAACTGAACCTGTTAAAACCCCAAAACAGAACATGGTCTGAGGACGTTTCACTGGATGATCTGCTGAAGGGAGCGGTGAATAAAGCAGTAGAGAGTAAGAATGGACATCTGGATCTTTTCCTCCGTTTCCTGCTGGGAATCTCACTGGAGTCCAATCAGAGTCTCCTACAGGGTCTACTGACCCCCACACAGAGCAGATCAGAGAGAACCAGAGAGTACATCAAGAGTTTAATTAAGAGTGATCATAATCCAATCTCTACTGAGAGATCCATCAACCTGTTCCTCTGTCTGTCTGAGATGAAAGATCAGTCTCTCTCCAGAGACCTTCAGGTATTTCTACAATCAGAGAAACAGTCAGGAGTGAAGCTCTCTCCTGGACAGTGTTCAGCACTAGCCTATATGCTCCTGAGCTCAGAGGAGGTTCTGGATGAGCTGGACCTCAAGAAATTCAACACATTGGAGGAGGGTTATAAGAGACTGATCGCAGCTCTGACTGTCTGCAGAAAAGCTCAGTGAGTATTATATTTATATGTTCGTATAATATCTATTACTAATGAAAAAAACTGATTTCAGTTCCAATTTCTTTATAGCAAAATTGTCTAATGACAATTTGTTCCTTAAACTCATATTGTAAGTGCTAACTTAACCCATTAACCAAAAATATCCCAGCATTATATGTTGTTTATTGAGCAAAACTTTTTAAAAACATTAAATAAAAAAAAAATAATAATAAGTGGTCTATTTAAGATGAAAATCTAATGCTCTTTTAAAAGCCAGAGGTAACTGACTATTAAATATAATTAATCAAGTATAACCTAGAATGATCCATTCATACTGGTGTTAGATATAAATGCAATAAACAATAACAAACAAAAATGTACTGGCCTGTAACTTAAGCAAATAAGAAAAAATCTAATTAGAGATAAAATATTGGTGCACCTTTATTATTCATTTAAAGAAGGTAGAATGTATAATGACTTTACATAAATCAGAACGTATATTTAAGGCTACTGTAAATCCAACTGCCCAGCAATACAGACAATGCATACTAAGACTAAATGGGAAAAAAAGAGGAAGAGAAGAGAGGAAAGGGGAGAATTAGTATCCGTGAGCTTGAGATTTCAGTGGTAGAAAGTTTCAGAACTTCAGTCTCTTTAAATCTGAATATGATCTTGATCCTGTAGATTTAGGCTTAATATCTACTGCACTGTTTAAGCATGATAAGGTTCTAAAACATTTTTCCCCCATGAAGGCTTCCACCTTACTGTTGTACAGATAGTACAGTGCAACATAGCCACTATTTATACAATAAGCTGGCACTTAATGGATTGTGTAACTTGGTATGTATATATTTACTTTCTGAAACAATTTATTATGTAAACTTTTGTTCCTAGGTGTTAGTTTGCAAGTATGTATTATAAGTGTTTGTTTCTTTCTCTTTCTTTATTGCTTTGCTCTAGTGGCCTTTAGAAAGAGATTAGCTAAATTAATTGTTATTTGTAGCTCAATCAGTTATATTAAGAAAATAATGTGTAACCTATTTATAGTTATGAGTAGAACATTTGTATAGATGGTTTCTTTTTCCCCTTTTTATTCATTGAAACAACTGATGTATATAACTGAAGTCTGATAGGATGGCTTCTGTTAGAGTAAAGATCTAATTCACATTCCTGTGAAGTGCTGAGCATCAAAATCACATTCTTGATTCTCTCAATTTTTGCAGACTAAATGGCTGTAATCTCACCAAAGACATATGTGAACTTCTCTGCTCTGCTTTACAATCAGTAAACTCTTCCCTGAAAGAGCTGGATCTCAGTAATAATGACATACAGGATTCTGGAGTACAGCTGCTTTCTGTCGGATTGAAGAGTCCACACTGCAAACTGGAGATACTCAGGTAATATTTCTTTAATTAGATTTGAAATTATAAATGTTCAATAAAATGAAAATATGCACAGAGTTTGTGAACAGTCTGTGACTGTTGTGTAAAGGTAATGCTATGGACTTTCTTTAGACATTTTTATCATTGATATGATGTCCCACAGGGTTTGATTTTTTAGCCATTCTTATTGAATTTTATGTGCTTCGTCTTGGTCGAATCCTACAAGATTATGAGATATCTTACCACAGTCATGCTGATGATACTCAAATTTACTCTGCCCTCTTGCCAAACAACTGTGGTCCTTTCAGCACATCACTAACTGGATGGAACAAAACTTTCTGCAGGTGAATAAAAATGATTATTTTAGAGTATTAATGGATGCTTATCTCAGTTTTAGCATCAGGATTTTATCACATTGTGAATGTCAACAAGATTAATGAGGCTTAATGAAACTGGAGAACACGTGGCAAGAGATCTGGGACCATTCCTTCATACATATTTTCTCCAGATTCTTTGGATTTCAAGGTCAACGCTTGTGGACTCTCCTTTTCAGGTCGTCCCATAGGTTTTGTATGAGTTTTAGGTTAAGGGACTAGGATGTCATGACACAACTTTACATAAAAGTTTATATTAATTACATGTGAAATTATATATAACACCCCCTATTTTTCTGGGAAGGCTTTCCACAAGATTTTGGAGTGTGTCTATGGGAATTTGTGCCCATTCAGGTCAGGGCTGTGGACTTCCTCCACTTCATAGTCCTCAAATCATGTATTTATGGAGATGGCTTTGTGCAAAAGGGCAGAGTAGTTATGGAACAGGAAAGGGTCTCATTGGAAGCAAATGTGTAAAAATTCTTTGTATGCTGTAGTGTTAACATCACCATTCACTGGAACTATGTGTCTGAGCCCAAACCCTGAAGAATGATCCCAGACCATCATTCCTCCTCCACCAAATTTTACAGTTGCCACTATACATTCCATTGTTTAGACATCTCCTGGCATCTGCCTAACCTAGATTCATCCACCTGACTGGTGAACTGTGATTCATCACTTTAGAGAACACATTTCAACTGCTCCACAGTTCAATGGTACTCCAGTTGATGTGGCATTGTGTAATGTGATCTTAGGCTTGGGTGCAGCTTCTTGGCCATGGATAAAACATATCTGAGAATAATATTAATAGTAAGAATGGTGATGATAACTTGATTTTATTTTTACTTTAAAGTAGTTGGAACTTTAAAAATAGTAGCAGAACTCAGTGCAGGTTTTAAATTGGGGTGATGTGAGCTCACTGTTTTGGTGTTGTTAGGAATAGTGCTGTGGTGTTCTGTATGATTTGTAGGGGATGGATTTTTTTTCTTGTAAGAAGACATTGCAGTGATCAACTCTGCTGTAATTCTGCTGTAACAAACACAAATTGTTCTCAAATGATATAGTCTGTAGTATAGATACTTCTTAAATCCAAAATCATATCCTATCAAGATTCAAGAGTTTTATTGTCATGTGTACAGCAGAACAGACAGTTACATTGTACAATGAAATTCTTACTTTGCTGTTCCTCCATTCACCAATAGATAAAGATAACAAAAATAATACAAAATATAAAAAGTGTAATAAGTTGAAGTAAATAACAGTATTTTTATAGTTAAAGAATAAAAAATAAGTTGTGTGCTTTTATGTGCAAGTATGAAGAGCAGCAGCCATAAAGTGCAAGTTGCAAGTAACAAATGTAGACAATAGTGTTTAGTGCGAGTAGTGAATGTAAACAGTATTGTATGTAAACAGAAGTACAGTGAGTGTAAACAGTATTGTATGTAAACAGCAGTACAGTGAGTGTAAACAGTATTGTATGTAAACAGCAGTACAGTGAGTGTAAACAGTATTGTATGTAAACAGCAGCAGTACAGTGAATGTAAACAGTATTGTTTGTAAACAGCAGTACAGTGAATGTAAACAGTATTGTATGTAAACAGCAGTACAGTGAGTGTAAACAGTATTGTATGTAAACAGCAGTAGAGTGAGTGTAAACAGTATTGTTTGTAAACGGCAGTACAGTGAATGTAAACAGTATTGTATGTAAACAGCAGTACAGTGAGTGTAAACAGTATTGTATGTAAACAGCAGCAGTACAGTGAATGTAAACAGTATTGTATGTAAACAGCAGTACAGTGAGTGTAAACAGTATTGTATGTAAACAGCAGTACAGTGAGTGTAAACAGTATTGTATGTAAACAGCAGTAGAGTGAGTGTAAACAGTATTGTATGTAAACAGCAGCAGTACAGTGAATGTAAACAGTATTGTATGTAAACAGCAGTAGAGTGAGTGTAAACAGTATTGTATGTAAACAGCAGTACAGTGAGTGTAAACAGTATTGTATGTAAACAGCAGTACAGTGAATGTAAACAGTATTGTATGTAAACAGCAGCAGTACAGTGAGTGTAAACAGTATTGTATGTAAACAGCAGTACAGTGAGTGTAAACAGTATTGTATATAAACAGCAGTACAGTGAGTGTAAACAGTATTGTATGTAAACAGCAGTACAGTGAATGTAAACAGTATTGTATGTAAACAGCAGTACAGTGAATGTAAACAGTATTGTATATAAACAGCAGCAGTACAGTGAATGTAAACAGTATTGTTTGTAAGCAGCAGTACAGTGAATGTAAACAGTATTGCTTGTAAACAGCAGTACAGTGAATGTAAACAGTATTGTATGTAAACAGCAGTACAGTGAATGTAAACAGTATTGTATGTGAACAGCAGTACAGTGGATGTAAACAGTATTGTATATAAACAGCAGCAGTACAGTGAATGTAAACAGTATTGTTTGTAAACAGCAGTACAGTGAATGTAAACAGTATTGTATGTAAACAGCAGTACAGTGAGTGTAAACAGTATTGTATATAAACAGCAGCAGTACAGTGAATGTAAACAGTATTGTTTGTAAACAGCATTACAGTGAGTGTAAACAGTATTGTATGTAAACAGCAGTACAGTGAGTGTAAACAGTATTGTATGTAAACAGCAGCAGTACAGTGAATGTAAACAGTATTGTATATAAACAGCAGCAGTACAGTGAATGTAAACAGTATTGTATGTAAACAGCAGTACAGTGAGTGTAAACAGTATTGTATGTAAATAGCAGCAGTACAGTGAATGTAAACAGTATTGTATGTAAACAGCAGTACAGTGAGTGTAAACAGTATTGTATGTAAACAGCAGTACAGTGAGTGTAAACAGTATTGTATGTAAACAGCAGTACAGTGAATGTAAACAGTATTGTATGTGAACAGCAGTACAGTGAATGTAAACAGTATTGTATGTAAACAGCAGTACAGTGAGTGTAAACAGTATTGTATGTAAACAGCAGCAGTACAGTGAATGTAAACAGAATGTACATCAGCCGGTCGCCTTCCGAGTATTCCCAAGAGCAGGAAAAGGAGCACTTTGTGATCTTGCTCCTGAAGGGGAAAGCGCTGCGGTGGGCTACGGCACTATGGGGGAGCGAGTTGCCGGAGCTCCAGTCATATGCTCTCTTCGAAAGGAAATTTCGGGAGGTTTACGCCCATGGTGCTTCGTCTGCGCCAAGGTAGGAACACCGCTTTGGAATGTTCACTAACTTTCCATACCTTGGCCGCAGAGTGCAGATGAAACGAGCCAGCGTTGTGGACGGTGTTTCGTAGAGGGCTCTCCGAAGCGGTGAAATCTGAGATGGCCTGCCGCGATGAGGGACAGAACCTGGAGGGCCTGATTAAACTGGCAATCACGCTCCACAACCTTCTCTGGACTCGAAAGCCTGGAGGCAAACCAGCCTCAGCCCCGCCATTAGCCGTTAGCACCCCTGCCCTGCTAACGTGGACGCCATGGAAGTGGGTCGCTTCCGCCTTACCCCGGAAGCAAAACAACAGCGCGTCCGGGATGGCAGGTTTACTGCGGGTCACTCAGGCATTCCAGGGAGGGTTGCCATCACCTAAAGAAATTTTCCAGGCTTCAGTTGAGTAATACCACTATCTCCTCGGAGCTTTGCGATAAAATGACGGTCCCCGCTGTTCTTGCTTGGACCAGCGCCTGTGGTGCAGCAGTGGCATTGGTGGATTCAGGAGCGGCTGGGAACTTTATTGACAGAACATTTATCATTAAACACAATATCCCAGTCCATCTCCTGAAGGTGCCGCTGCACATCCGAGGCGCCGATGGTAGACCTTTAGGCGCTGGTTTGGTGACTCACAAGACGGGTAATATTAGATTAACCGTTGGCTCTGTACACACCGAGACCATTTCACTGTACGTTATAGAATCTCCGGATCATCTCCTCATTCTGGGATATCCGTGGCTGGTTAAACATAACCCCCAATTCTCCTGGTCAGCTCTTTACCCTCTCTCCATTCCAGAGACTGAGGCGATAGAACAGTACGTCCAGGAAGCCCTGGAGCGGAGATACATTCGACCCTTCTCGTCTCCTGTGGCCGCGGGGTTCTTTTTTGTTGGGAAGAAAGACTGCAGTCTCCGGCCTTGCATTGACTACCGGGGGCTGAACAAAGTTACTGTGAAGTATTTCTACCCGCTTCCCCTTGTCTGCCCTAGAACAGCTGCGCCAGGCGCAGTGCCTGTAATCTCATTCGTATTCGTTGAGTGGAAGACCGCGTTTGTCACCACTAGTGGGCACCAGCCTGGTAAACGCCCCTTCCATGTTCCAATCATTCATCAACGAGGTGTTGAGAGACATGCTCGGTCGATGGGTGATTGTGTGTATTGATGACATACTCATATACTCAAGGAATCCGGAGGAGCATGTGACGCACGTTCAACGGGTCCTCGAACGCCTGCGTGCACATCAGCTATTTATTAAATTAAGAGAACTGCAAATTCCACCAGTCCTGGATATCCTTTCTTTGGTATGTCATCAGCACGGAAGGGGTGCAGATGGACATGGGGAAGGTCCGGGCCGTTACAGAATGGCCTCTTCCCAACACAGTAAAGAGGCTACAGAGTTTCTTGGGATTCGTGAACTTCTACCACCGCTTCATCCACAATTACAGTGCGGTGCCAGCCCCGCTCACGGACCTGCTGAAGGGGAAACCCCGAAGCTTGTCCTGGACTGAACGCTGGAGAATGCGTTTGCGGATCTCAAAGCTTGCTTCACTTAAGCCCCTATCCTTAAACATCCGGATCCCACGAAGCAGTTCATGGTGGAAGTCAATGCATCCGGCACTGGGGTCGGGGCTGTCTTGTCACAGAGGCATGGTTCACCAGCTAAACTGTTCCCCTGTGCTTTCTTCTCCAGGAAAATGAGTTCCGCTGAGCGGAATTATGACGTGGGAGACCGACAGCTGTTGGCTGTGAAGTCGGCTCTGGAGGAGTGGAGACATTGGCTGGAGGAAGATCAACACCCTTTTGTTATTGTAACAGATCACAATAATCTGGAGTACATTAGGGCTGCCAAAAGGCTAAATTCACGCCAGGCACATTGGGCACTGTTCTTTTCGCATTTCCGTTTCTCCCTCACTTACCGACCAGGATCACGTAACTCCAAAGCAGACACACTCTCCCATATTTTTGACCCTGAGATCCCTCCAGCCAAAGAGGAACCGATCATCCCATCCTCCCGCATCCTGGCGGCGATCCGATGGGAGATCGAGGACCGCATCCAACAGACCCAGGATGCGGAACCCACTCCTCCAGGTTGTCCACCCGGCCAGTTGTATGTACCCCGCTCGCTTAGAACAGAAGTGCTCCAGGGGGTCCATAACCCTAACCCTAACCCTTCCTGGCTCGGGGCATCCGGGCGTGCGTCGCAAGCTGCAGCAGGTGTCCAACAGATTTTGGTGGCCGACACTCAAAAAGTCGGTTACCGACTATGTTGGTGCCTGTGCAGTGTGTGTGCAAAGCCAGAGCCCCCGCCAGAAACCGGCAGGACTCCTGGAGTCTTTGCCAATTCCTCAACAGCCCTGGTCGCATCTGTCTATTGACTTCGTAACAGACCTGCCGGACTCAGGGGGTAGCATGGCTATCATGGTGGTAGTGGACCGTTTTTCCAAGGGGTGTCGTCTCATCCCCCTCCGGAAGCTTTCCACTGCCCTAGAGACCGCCCAAACTCTGTTCAGGGTGGTGTTCCGTTATTATGGCCTCCCTGAGGACATAGTGACGGACAGAGGCGTCCAGTTCACATTGCGGGTTTGGCAGGCCTTTTGTGGCCTGTTGAGCATCACGGTGAGTCTCTCGTCCGGCTATTATCCCCAAACTAATGGGCAGGTCGAGAGGCTCAACCAGGAGCTCGGCAGGTTCCTGAGGTACTACTGTGCCAATGCTCAGCACGACTGGAGCCGATACCTCCCCTGGGCAGAGTATGCTCAAAACTCACTCATACATTCATTCACTAACTTCACTCCCTTTCAGTGTGTCCTAGGCCACCAACCACCGTTGTTTTTCTGGTCTGGAGAGCCCTCGGACGTTCCCACCGTGGATGAGTGGATTAAAAGGAGCGAGCAGACGTGGGAACAGATCCACGTTCCCCTTCAGCGTGTGGTCGCTCGCCAAAAGAAGTTCGCAGACCACCGCCGCCGCAAGCCACCCTCATTCACGGTGGGACAACGAGTGTGGCTCTCCTCCAGAGACCTACGACTGTGACAGCCCTCCAAGAAGCTGGGTACCAAATTCGTAGGTCCTTTCAAAATTATTAAACAGATTAATCCTGTTACTTATCGTTTACAGCTCGCTCCTCACTATAAGATCTCTCCACTTTTCATGTCTCTTTGCTCAAGCCCTGTCCAAGGGGTCGACCACTTCAGCGGGTTCCCCGGGCATCGGGAGACGGAGGACTTTATTGTGTTACTAGCTTTAAAGCTTTCAATGGAAAAATCTTCTTATTACAGATAAACCCCTCCCCATTTTTATTGTTATATTTTCAATATGTTTCCTCCATGATAATCTATTATCAATTATAATACCCAATTGTTTCACTTCTTTAGTTCCCTTCTGGTAATGATTTAGAACCAATTATAATAGTATTTGTTTTTGAAATATTTTGTATGAGCTGATTGTCTTTAATCCAGTTTGTTATTGTTACATTAATTATCTCTCTAAAATATCAGGTAAATCATTTACTGTGGCAGCTGATGCATACAGAGTGGTATCGTCAGCATACATTTGCAGCCTGGCTTTATTTACTACTAATGGCAGATCATTTATGAATATTGAGAATAATAATGGGCCAAGACAACTTCCTTGTGGGACTCCATGATCCACCCCCTTACTTGACAAACTTCCATTATAAAAGCCTAAAAACTCTGTCTGAGAGAGAACTTTGAAACCATGTTATGACTGTCGAATCCATCCCATAACAAGCTAACTTCTCCAACAATAAATCATGATTCAGTACATCAAACACAGCACTGAGATCTAAGAGTACTGCTCTAAATAACTTTTTATCTTCTATCTTTTAACCAGTCATCATTCATCTGTATTAATGCCGTGCATGTAGAGTGTTCTTTCCAATAAGCGTGCTGAGAGTTAGAGATTAGATTGTTCTCTGATAAGTAATTCTGGATTCTAGATGTCATTACTTTCTTTAACAATTTCCCTAAAACTGGCAGTAAACATACAGGTTACTATTGGGACCATTCAAGGAAATGTTGCTGTCTTTAGGTAGTGGGATCACCTTTGGTTCCTTACACAGTTTTGGGTAAATACCTTTCTCTAGACTTAAATTGAAAATGTGGCAAATCGGTTTAGTTATGTTTTAAAGCAAGTTTTAAAAATTTCCCATCTAAATCATCGCTTCCTGATATGCTTTCATTTTATATAGTGCTTATAAGTTTTTCAACCTCTTCCTCGGTTACATGATTGCTATTGAATTGACCTTTTTTTTCATTATTAACTCTTTTGTCCTTGTACAGGATTGTTTGCCTTTTAGTTTGCTCATTTTACTCTGAAGGATACTTGTTTTGTTTATAAAGGAATTTGTTAAAATAGTCAGCAATTGTTTCTGGTTTTGTTAAAAATTATCCCTTTACCTCAATAGAAAATGGCAACAGATTTCCTTTCCTACCCAGTGTACCATTCAAAATCCAAAGTTCCTTTCCATTGTTTATTGATCTCCCAATCCTATTTTTATAATACTCTTTTTTTCTTCTTCCAATTAATCTTAAACACATTATGTCTTAATCTTACAATATATCTTCCAGTGTTTGATATTGCCACATTTACTGCTTCTTTTTTGCCTCATCCCTTTGGACCATGATGTTTTTTAATTCTTCATCCGTCCATGGAGCTTTTATGGTCTTTAATGTGGATTTTTTAAGGGTGCATGTTTTTCTACGACTGGCACAAATAATTTCATGAATATATCCAGAGCATAATCTGGGTTTTCTCGTTTATACATCTCAGTCCAACTTGACAATGTTATATCTTCAATAAATGTATCTAATATGAACTTTCTGTAAGATATTTATAATTTCTTGTGGTGCAGCTTTTGGAATTTAAAAGTTATAGCCACCATATTTTGATCACTGCAGCCTACTGGCAATGAAATTGCTTTAGAACACAGATCTATTGCATTTGTGTGAATATGGTTAATACATGCAGATGTTATTACCTGTCTTATTTATCAAAGTTCTTATTGGTTCAGTTATAGCTTGTCCTATGCCGCATGTATCTAATGTTTGTAACCATATCTTTTTAAGTGTGCAAGATGTTTATAACCAATCAATATTCATATCACCTAAAAATATTTCTCTTTTTCATTTGACACTTTATCCATTGTTTCCCCCATCATTTCTAAATATTTACTGTCAGCGCTCGGTGGTCTATAGCAGCATCCCACTAGTACGGACTGCACATGAGGTAGCTGTGTTTTTTAACCACAGTGCTTCGAGTTCATTAAAAGACAAGTCAGTTCTAAGCTTTACTACAGTATGTGTCTGGATGTAAATTGCAATTCCGCCTCAATAACAGTTCCTGTCTTTCCTGTAAACATTATATCCCTGTATTGCTATTGCCCCATTATCAAAGGTAGAATCCAGGTGTGTTTCCGACACTGCCAAAACATGAAGTTTATATTCTTCCAATATTTCTGATATTTCATGGACTTTATTCCTTAAACTACATATGTTCAGGTGTGCTATGCTTAGCCCTCCATTTGGCATTTATGTTTATATTCATGTCATTCTTTACACCATCAATGTTTTCCATCATGCAATGAACTATCTATTTATGTTCCTGTTTATGTTTGTGTTCTAATACGTGTGCGTATTAGACTACCAATCTATTGTATTTCAGATATGCTACCTCACCCCTTTCTCTCGCAGCCCTCATGGCTGGTATAAGTTCTTTCCTCTTCTGACGAACAGCTTCAGTATAGTCCTCACTAATAAATATGTTACTCCCCATTCGATTTTTGGAATTTGTTTTGTCCCTGTATTTTAGAAATCTCACCACTACAGGACGTGTTCTGGACTTGTTCACAGTTTTTCCAGTATGATGAGCACGTTCAATTTCGAATTTTGTGCCCTCCATGTTCAGTTTTTCTGACATCAGTTTCTTTACTTTATTCTCTGTTTCTGCCCACTTTTCATTTGAAGTTTCTGGAATCCCATCCACTACAATGTTGTTCCTCCTAGACTGTACCTCCAAATAATCCATCTTACCAGTCATCGTCAACATGGACTCGCACATAGTCTTTAGATCTGTCTGAAGCGACTTTGAATCTTTTGTAATTCTTCTCATGTCCTCATTCATCACATCAATTTCCTTTTGAGAGAACTGTAAGCTAGTCTTTAGCTCAGATGTCTCCCTCACTACCTCGTCAACTCTTTTGTTCATAGACTCCGTTATAAGTTGAACAAATCCAAATTACTTTCCTGCTGTTGTAAGAGTTGAACATAAGTCTTTTTGCTGTTGTAAAAGGTCTTTTACTTGCTGTAGGGAAACACTTTCCTCACCTGCCATTCCTGCTCCTTTGGGCGGCATGACCCAGTCTGCCTGGACCGTGTGCAGAGCTTGAGTGGTGTTCTCCTCTTAGGCAGGCCAGCACAGAACTCAGCAGTGGTAGCAGTTACAATCAGCAGCATCAGAAGTAACAAAACAGCGGTGTACGCGTCTCCCTTGCTCAGCCCGGGTACAAAGCGCAGACGGTGTTCGCGGCTCCATAAACACAGTGTGTTTATAAATCCAGACACTGCCGACACACAAGCTCCAGCGTCGCCTCTTAGTACCTTCCTCTGTTAATATTGATGAAGCTACTCAGATAAAATATTACAGTAATGCTGGTGAATAATGAGGAGACAGAGCTGAACTCTGGTCCACACCAGATAGCAAAACAAGTATAAATACACTAAGAATATAAATGATTACTTTATGCATAAATTAATGTAGAGACAGAAAGGAGAAGAAGAAAGGACTAATAAGAGCAGGAAAAGAAAACATCACGGATTAATTAAGCAGATGGAATTTTGGAGGTGCCAGTGGGTCATGCAGAGTTTTCCATGAGGCATTGGACAACAAGAAGCTCCATGATGGGAAAACTGGTCCAGAATGATGTCCTGTTTGATATCAGCATTGATGTATATTTCATTCTGGAATTCTGTGCTTGCTGAGTTCGTACTGCAGCTGAAGCCGTATGTGAATGCCATCTGTCCCTTTTTTTTTCTTTCTGCAGATTGTCTGGCTGTATGATTACAGATAAGGGTTGTTCTTCTCTGGCTTCAGCTCTGAAATCAAACCCCTCCCACCTGAGAGAACTGGATCTGAGCTATAATCACCCAGGAGAGTCTGGAGTGAAGCTGCTGTCTGATCTAAAGGAGGACCCACACTATAAACTGGAAACACTTAGGTGGGTTCTGAATTCTTTAACACTTTTTATTGGAAAATATAGATCCTAAATATAAATATAGATCATCTACAGTATCTATCTTCACAATCTTTAGTGGCATATGGAGGATGAAACGAAGCCTGCTGCTTCATTTTTCTCTTTTTTGTTCTGTATTTTGTTAAAGAAACATGAAAGTCAGTCATTTGTTCAAACTTTGATGTCTCATATGGAATAATGGAATGGAATATATGGACTATATGGAATATTCACTCAGGTCAGGAAGGCTGTGTATCATGGCTTCAGCTGTAAATAATGTAATTGTGCAGTTCCTGCAAATACAGGCTCTTGTGTCAGGGTTTGCACACATCTAACATTCACAATAGACAAAACAAGTAATCAGATGCAGCAGTTTTCAGAGGAACCTTAAGGACCGTGCTAACATTAATGTCAAATATTAAAATAGAATACACTGTGTGACTAAACTTGGAAGTGGATAATTCTGAGAAACACCAAACTGGTCCAGACTGTACCAAAAAATTGTGGTGTAATATTAAAAATTGTC
Organism: Megaleporinus macrocephalus; assembly: GCA_021613375.1. Lineage (NCBI taxonomy): Eukaryota > Metazoa > Chordata > Actinopteri > Characiformes > Anostomidae > Megaleporinus > Megaleporinus macrocephalus. Next base: position 741,622 of record CM038708.1, on the reverse strand, counting down.
TTGCTGCCTTAAAATTTGGTGCTAATTGAACTTAAAATAAAAAGTTGACAGGTTAGAAAACACATACTTTTGTTCTGTTAGCTTACTACTTGAAATTCAATTGAATCAAAATCTTAAATGCAGGCTTTTTAAGTAAAACTTATAACAAAAACTTTTAAGTAAAAATTACAATGTAAAATGAGAAGAACACAACCCAGTACATATTATGTTGAATCAACACTGAAATCACATACCTTCTTGACGTTTCATTTACATTTGAATTAAGTTTGAAAATGAAAGTTAAAAAGATGTTTAAACTTGGCCATTAGAAAGACAACCAAACAAAAAACATCGAAGACGTCATTTTAGATGTTTTACCAACATTGAAATCTTGTACATTACTGCTGTTTAATTCATGCTTTGTTATGGTTGAAAACAAAAGCTGAAAAGACGTCCAAACATATCTGTTGAAAAGATGACCAGCAGAGCCACACCGTTTTAAGGCATTGTGCATTATGTATGTTTGAAAATAAGACCAACAGTCACCTAACACACATACTTTTTGTGTTGGAAAGATGTTGGAAATTTGTATAAAATTAAGTATTTTCCATATTTCCACCATATTTTGCATCTGCTGAAGTTGTAACAACCTGATTTGGAACTTGACTGTATATTAGTCTGTCAGTCTGTATTACTTATCTGTAGTACAACATTGTGTTGAATAACAAATTCATGTTATAAAGTATTAATGTACTTTTAGAACCGGTGCATGTAGTACACGTCCACAGAGTAGACACTCCAAGGATCTGTTTCATTTTTACTTAATGTACACTCGAAACATTTAAAACAATAAATGGCTCACACCTGTGTAAGAGAGAGGGGATGATAAAAGGAGAGAGAGGGGAAGGAGAGAGAAAGAAGGCAGAAATGGTTATAGAAAAATAATCTTATAATCTAAGTTTTTGTTTTAACATGCAAAATCTATAAAGTAATGAATAATAATTTGAGTGTGTGTGTTTTCTTTCTTTTGCAGGGTGGAACATGGAGGGCGGATCAGGATGAAACCAGGAATAAAGAAATGTAAGTTAATTCTGGTCTCTCTCTCTCTGTTTCTCTTTGTCTCTCTCCCTCTCTCTCTCAGTTCCTCTCTCCATCTCTCTCTCTGTCTCTCTCTGTATCCCTCTCTCTCACCAGGATAATTCTTAATATTTGGAAAAATCATAAATTCATAATGTGACATATTAACAGCATGAATACAACATAAATGTCAACACAAGCACATAAATCAATAGAGTATAAATAATTTGAATATCATTTTGCTGAAAACATTTTTAAAAAGGCAATAAAACAATTAAAAGCATTTTTATATCGCAAGCACAAATCCCTGCAAAATTTTCACTTATTTCTTCAGCTACGAAATACATTCTGAATAGGTTGTTTGTGTGTTGTCATCGGAACAACCATTTGTGTATTAGATTTTTCTGGAAATTGATGACAAATTAATAAGATATTTAGACAGAGAAATGCACAAGTTTAGTAAAGTGAACTTGATTAGTAGTCCAGTCACAGAATGTAATATAAAAGTTCTGGCAGAAAGCATACAAATGTTTACAGTAACAATTAAACCAAGACAAAAATTCTGATACTCAAATTCTTAATCATATACAATACATGGAAATTCACTGATGTCCAATAAAAACAGCAGTTTTAGTTTTCTACATCATTTGGACCCTGTGGGTGCAAATATTACAGAATAAAGGGAAATATAAATGCTACAAAATTACTTTGCTCTTCTTACACTGACTTTCATTTAAAGCTAAGCATGTTTTGCTTTCTCCATTTGGACAGAGGCATTTATTATGGCACAGCAACAATAATATTACTATCCCTCATGAACAGTCTATAGAATTATAATCTAAACATGTGAAGTACGTAAAACAATACAGAGTAAATTATCCAACAAACTATAGCACCAATCAATGAGTCACAGTATGAACACACACTGAAACAAGTTTGATATACACTTTATAAAACTACCATCTAAACAAATCCAACTAAAGTCATTTTGTGTGAAACACTGAACAAGTCCTCATAGTGCAATGAATGGTAAAATTAATGTGTTGTCCCTTTTAATTATTTGCATGAGGTGGTTGCTGGTTTGCCTGCCTAGCTCTTCGCTCCCACCTTGCCTGCCGTCCCCTTTCACGATCCGTGAACAACTGTAGCCGTCTCAATTTCTTGGGTAGTAGCCTTCATTGCATTTCTGTTGTGTTGAACAGCACCTGAAAATACAAATTCAAAATGATGATATAATCAAAATATACTACTTTCTGCATCTTTTTAAAACCTCCATGTAGAAACTGCCTTAATTAGAAAGACCTCAATTAATGCCTGCTGGGATCAGATGGGGTCTAAATGTGTATGACAGCACTGAGAACAGCCACCTTTTCACCTTTATTGACACACCTGACCCTCATATTAACCACAAACACAACTGGATCATTACTGTTGCCTTACAGACCATTTAAAATTAAATTATAGAATGTAAGTCAATAATAATTTTAAATACAATTCTAAGTGTTATAAAATATTTATGGGTGTGGTGGCCTAGATAAACAGCTGTTTAGCTGCTCTAAACTGCATAAAGGAATAATCACACTGACCAAGCACTCTCTCACTCTCTTTACATTTCTGGTGACCCTAGTAATGGATCTCTCATAAAAATGTGATTACAATCACTGATTTCAAATCAGACATGGCAGGGGTTCCCACATACTAGCGATGAGAATCCTTGCTATTTATGAGAATTACCACACACAGAATCATTTGTGTTTGCTTACCATGTTATTTCTTAAATCTTGTCAAATCCCTTGGCTCAGATTCAAAAAGCTGCAAAGAGTTGAGGTCCATCAATGGAAGTAGCCCCACATCAAGGACTTGACTTTAAGTTGATCCATGATCGTCTCCTGCTTTGTGAGAACACTGCAAAGTAAGCCTGAAAAGAAAAAAAAGGCTTAATGTTTTACAATCTTTAAACAGTCATGTTAAAGCAAAATACATCAACTGTCAATTCGTACTGTTGAGCAAAGTCAACTGGCTTGAGTATGAATTTACCTTTTTTACCACTTTAATTATCTGAAAATGGAATGTATAAGTGATTTTATTATCAACCAATACTTTATTTTTCTTTTATTAGCAACCATACTACTATTAATGTCTTTAGGATGCTCTGTGAAAAGCCATCTTAGTTAATATTAATATTCTTATGAAAACAGGGCAACACATTGTTCAGAGAGAGTGCTGAGAGACAGGAGAGATACTACAGGCATATAGACACTAAAGATTTCACTGGCAATTTCAGTTGTTATAGATATATACAACTAGGACATGTCTGTATATAATAATATCTAAGAAAAGTCTGCAGTGCTTAATAAACACACATGTACACTGCATAAAAAGATGCAAAAATGAACTGAAATGGCAGTAATGAGGTTGAAATAAGACCTTCTTCTGGTGACTTATTTCAGAGTAAATTTCAATTTAAATGAGATGTTATTCACACATTACAGTCCTGTTACACTACCAAAAATCTCAATATTACATTTCTGAAACTTCAGTATTACACAAACGAAATCCATGTTGTCTAATAACGACGATTTAAAAAAATAGCTAGCTAACTTGCACTCCAGTCAGTCAGCTCCTTATCCGACACTAATCAGTCCAGATTGAACCGTTACTAAACACGTTATCCGACACTAATCAGTCCAGATTGAACCGTTACTAAACACGTTATCCGACACTAATCAGTCCAGATTGAACCGTCACTAAACGCGTTATCCGACACTAATCAGTCCAGATTGAACCGTTACTAAACGCGTTATCCGACACTAATCAGTCCAGATTGAACGGTTACTAAACGCGTTATCCGACACTAATCAGTCCAGATGGAACCGTCACTAAACGCGTTATCCGACACTAATCAGTCCAGATTGAACCGTCACTAAACGCGTTATACGACACTAATCAGTCCAGATTGAACCGTCACTAAACGCGTTATCCGACACTAATCAGTCCAGATTGAACCGTTACTAAACGCGTTATCCGACACTAATCAGTCCAGATTGAACCGTTACTTAACACGTTATCCGACACTAATCAGTCCAGATTGAACCGTCACTAAACGCGTTATCCGACACTAATCAGTCCAGATTGAACCGTTACTTAACACGTTATCCGACACTAATCAGTCCAGATTGAACCGTTACTAAACGCGTTATCCGACACTAATCAGTCCAGATTGAACCGTTACTAAACACGTTATCCGACACTAATCAGTCCAGATTGAACCGTCACTAAACGCGTTATCCGACACTAATCAGTCCAGATTGAACCGTTACTAAACGCGTTATCCGACACTAATCAGTCCAGATTGAACGGTTACTAAACGCGTTATACGACACTAATCAGTCCAGATGGAACCGTCACTAAACGCGTTATCCGACACTAATCAGTCCAGATTGAACCGTCACTAAACGCGTTATACGACACTAATCAGTCCAGATTGAACCGTCACTAAACGCGTTATCCGACACTAATCAGTCCAGATTGAACCGTCACTAAACGCGTTATCCGACACTAATCAGTCCAGTTTGAACCGTTACTAAACGCGTTATCCGACACTAATCAGTCCAGATTGAACCGTTACTAAACGCGTTATCCGACACTAATCAGTCCAGATTGAACCGTTACTAAACGCGTTATCCGACACTAATCAGTCCAGATTGAACCGTTACTAAACGCGTTATCCGACACTAATCAGTCCAGATTGAACCGTTACTAAACACGTTATCCGACACTAATCAGTCCAGATTGAACCGTTACTAAACGCGTTATCCGACACTAATCAGTCCAGATTGAACCGTTACTAAACACGTTATCCGACACTAATCAGTCCAGATTGAACCGTTACTAAACGCGTTATCCGACACTAATCAGTCCAGATTGAACCGTTACTAAACGCGTTATCCGACACTAATCAGTCCAGATTGAACCGTTACTAAACGCGTTATCCGACACTAATCAGTCCAGATTGAACCGTTACTAAACGCGTTATCCGACACTAATCAGTCCAGATTGAACCGTTACTAAACGCGTTATCCGACACCAATCAGTCCAGATTGAACCGTTACTAAACGCGTTATCCGACACTAATCAGTCCAGATTGAACCGTTACTAAACGCGTTATCCGACACCAATCAGTCCAGATTGAACCGTTACTAAACGCGTTATCCGACACTAATCAGTCCAGATTGAACCGTCACTAAACGTGTTATCCGACACTAATCAGTCCAGATTGAACCGTCACTAAACGCGTTATCCGACACTAATCAGTCCAGATTGAACCGTTACTAAACGCGTTATCCGACACTAATCAGTCCAGATCGAACCGTTACTAAACGCGTTATCCGACACTAATCAGTCCAGATTGAACCGTTACTAAACGCGTTATCCGACACTAATCAGTCCAGATTGAACCGTTACTAAACGCGTTATCCGACACTAATCAGTCCAGATTGAACCGTTACTAAACGCGTTATCCGACACTAATCAGTCCAGATTGAACCGTTACTAAACGCGTTATCCGACACTAATCAGTCCAGATTGAACCGTTACTAAACGCGTTATCCGACACTAATCAGTCCAGATTGAACCGTTACTTAACGCGTTATCCGACACTAATCAGTCCAGTTTGAACCGTTACTAAACGCGTTATCCGACACTAATCAGTCCAGATTGAACCGTTACTAAACGCGTTATCCGACACTAATCAGTCCAGATTGAACCGTTACTAAACGCGTTATACGACACTAATCAGTCCAGATTGAACCGTTACTAAACGCGTTATACGACACTAATCAGTCCAGATTGAACCGTTACTAAACGCGTTATCCGACACTAATCAGTCCAGATTGAACCGTTACTAAACGCGTTATCCGACACTAATCAGTCCAGATTGAACCGTTACTAAACACGTTATCCGACACTAATCAGTCCAGATTGAACCGTTACTAAACGCGTTATCCGACACTAATCAGTCCAGATTGAACCGTTACTAAACGCGTTATCCGACACTAATCAGTCCAGATTGAACCGTTACTAAACGCGTTATCCGACACTAATCAGTCCAGATTGAACCGTTACTAAACGCGTTATCCGACACTAATCAGTCCAGATTGAACCGTTACTAAACGCGTTATCCGACACTAATCAGTCCAGATTGAACCGTTACTAATCGTGTTGCGAGCGCGGAAGCTAATGTTAGCCATTAAAAGCTAGTCTGCGCTAATGCACATAGAATTGCATGACAACGACATAAAGAAAATGCATACAGACAAAGTACAGATTGATTAGTTAATTTCTGGAGTCTGTGTACAGTTACCCAACCTCTACTGTTAATGGTCACACTCCTTGTCAGTGTTTTTTGGGGGAAACGTCTGTCTTTCCTTACCGTGTGTGCTCAGAAGTTGTATGGCACCTTTTTCGTGTCGTCCGATCTGTACCACAGTGTAGGCGGAGCCACAGTGTCGGGTGATAGTCCTCTAGCCATTCAGAGCGATTTAACAGGAACTTCAGCCAATCCGCTCTCACATTCAGCAGATGTGCTGCCTTTTAAATTAATTTCTCGCAGTACAGCACATAAAATGAACAATAAACGAGACAAAAACTTTCCAGTAACTGATAATGTGACAAATGTTTTTGCCCAGTCATTTTAAAACACACATATATCGTAGCATAGCATATATTTTTTACTCATGCAGGGAAAAAAAACTCATGAACTCCTCTAAATGGCCAAATTGAATTATAAATATTACAATATAATGTAGTCATATTTGTTATTGAGACTAAATCCAATGTATGACAACAATCATTACAACCCACAATGGCCCAGATCAGCTCTGAGACATGTGGACCATTTTGGCCACTTTTGCTCACAATCAGTTTGCTAGTGCCAACAATGAGCCGGTCATGCCACACTGTTGCCAGAAGTGGCCCATATCCGCATGCTATCTGGGCAGTCTCTCTCTCTCTCTCTCTCTCTCTCTCTCTCTCTCTCTCTCTCTCTCTCTCTCTCTCTCTCTCTCTCTCTCTCTCTCATCCACACACTGTTTGTGTCTGCAGATGCCTGTAAACTGACTCTGGACCCAAACACGGCGAATAAACGTCTCTCTGTGTTGGAGGAGAACCAGAAGGTGAAGCGTGTGAAATTCCTGCAGCTGTATGAGAGACCTCCAGATCATCCAGACAGATCTGAGTTCTATCAGCAGGTTCTGTGTAGAGAGAGTCTGACTGGATGCTGTTACTGGGAAGCTGAGTGGAGCGCGAGGGAGGCTGTAGTAGCCATGACGTATAAACAGATCAGGAGGAAAGGACGCTGTGATGAATGTGAGTTTGGATCCAATAAACAGTCCTGGAGACTCTTCTGCGCTCCTGATGGATACTCAGTCCGACACAATAAACAGGAGACTGTCCTACCTGCCCCCCGCTCCCGCTCTAACAGAGTAGCAGTGTTTCTGGACTGGGGGTCCGGCACTCTGTCCTTCTACACCATCTCACCTGAAACACACACACTGACCCACCTACACACTCTCCACACCACATTCACTGAACCGCTCTACGCTGGGATTAAAGTCTATTATGGCTCTGTGAGTTTGTGTAACATTGAATAGTTTCCAACTATGATTAGGTTTTACTTCTATGACTGCAGAGCTGCTCTTCCTGTAAGGAAGTTCATTGAATTCCTCTTATACATTCATACATATATAGAATACAGCCCCAATTCAAAAGAAGTTGGCATGCTGTGTAAAATTTAAATAAATGTACAGAGGTTTTAGAAAATCTACTCCATCCAGACTGCGTCTCTTTCAGGAAAGATCTTCATATTTCAGTAGAACAATAAACCACATACTGCATCCATCACAACAGCACAGAGTACAGCTGCTGAACTGACCTGCCTGCAGTCCAGACCTTAACCAGTAAAACATCTGGAGCATCATGGAACTAAAGATCCAGCAAAGAACATCCAGAGCTGTATATCAGCTAGAATCCAACATCAGACAAGACCAGGAGAACTTTCTTCTGCAGAACTCCAGCAGTCGGTCTCCTCACTGCCCAGACATTCACAGACTGCTGTTAAAGAAGAGCTACATGATGGTAGACATGATCCTGTCCCAACTTTTTTTTTAAAACTCTAAGAGTTAACATTTTTCATGAAACGTTAAAATGTCTCAACATCTGATACTTGTTCTGTGTATAAATGGGGGTCTATGAGATTCACAAATCATTGCATTCTATTTTTATGTACATTTATTTATATTTTACAGTGTCCCAACTTTTGAATTGGGGTTGTATATCCATAGAGTGAGAGCTCAGATAAAAGTTAAGTTGATTTTCGTATATGACAGAGTTATATTGGAAAGAAAGTGGTTTCATAGGAATGTTAGCTGCTCTACAACTTACATCAACTTCCATGAATCTTGTAATCATTTTTAACCCAGAGACAAAATTAGAAATTATAATTAAGGCAGTTAAGAGAAGAGCAGTAATCTTAGTTTCTTCAATTAGAGCAACTAATCTTAGTTTCAGTCATTTATATAGTTTCTCATTTCACACAATTAACAATGGTCTTTAAACCTGACTGGATTATTACTACTTTTATTATTATTATTATTATTGTAAAGCATTGTATTTTGGTGTTGGTCAGTCATCTCATGTCTTTAGCTACTATTACAACTATCATCAGGATCATTGTTTCATCATTCTATTGTTTTTTTAAATGTATGTTGTAAACATTGTTAACGTTTCAGAATGTACTGTTCACCAGATCATACAGCATATATATGTAAAGTACACTGGAGCAGTAAGATTTGGACTTCTTCCTTAAAGGGTGATCATGCGTTTGAATGTTAGATCAGTGGATGGTGGAATGAATGAAAATGCACAGCAGTTTAATCACTACATAATTTAAATTTACTTGATTGATATATTGTGTATTTATGTATTTATCTTTAAACATTCATGTGTAGAGAGACATACAAGTCTTCCTTTTAAATGTTACTTTAGCACTAATCTAGCTGTGATCTACATCTATACATCTAACATATAGATATACATTTCCTGTCCAACAGATTTGTCGGCATGTAGTGGCGACGTACAGTTTTGACCATATCACACAAGATTTACCGCAAATTAGGAAAAGCTCATTTACATCACCAACACCATCATGTACATCACCAACACCGATATTTACATCACCAACACCATCATTTACATCACCAACACCGATATTTACATCACCAACACCATCATTTACATCACCAACACCGATATTTACATCACCAACACCGATATTTACATCACCAACACCATCATTTACATCACCAACACCATCATTTACATCACCAACACCATCATGTACATCACCAACACCGATATTTACATCACCAACACCGATATTTACATCACCAACACCATCATTTACATCACCAACACCATCATTTACATCACCAACACCGATATTTACATAACAAACACCATCATTTACATCACCAACACCATCATTTACATCACCAACACCATCATTTACATCACCAACACCAATATTTACATAACAAACAACATTTACGTAAGTAGGCAGATGGAAATCTCACATCATGGTCTTCGTTCTTTGTGTCCTCTTTAAATCCACATTGTACATAAATCTTTTGGGCTTCACTGTGAGATATAAATAGTTTTAAGTATTTGTGATGTTCTGTATTTTATTAAAAATAAAACTGAAAAGTGATGTGAACTGTGAACGAGGAATAAAGCTCCAGCTGCGGAAAGTGGTCTTAATAAAGGTTAATACACAACAGTCAAGATGAAAAGTCTAATTATCGTGGCTGTCATGACTAATAAAGTTAGAAACCAGCTTTGCTGGAAAGTGGGAGGAGCTGTGCTGATTTCTGTGGGAACAAGACTAAAATTCAGCCCCACATAGTCCTCTAGTTCCACATCTGTCAGTACAGTATCCAGAGACAAGCTGCTCAAGACTGCACACAATTTCCCAGAATGCAAATAACAGCTAGTGTAAAAGGTTTTGGTTTATTTGACGAAAAGCTGGACTGTATCTCCCAGAATGCACCATTGTGTACACCAGTCTGCTGTACGTTACTGCAGTAATTCTGAATTTAATACTTAATGCTTTTTTTACTTTATTAGATTTTTTAATTATGCAAATGACAGTAAAACAACAAACAACTACATCAACAATGTCACAAACCGATAAAACAAACCAGTTTATTAATAAGAATAAACTCCATAGAGGTGAATGTTCTTACTAAAGAATAAGGAAATTAACTTGCCTTTTTTTTAGGAAATAAAGAAATCATGAAGATAAATTGGAGTCTTGTTTATAGAATTGAAGGGCAGATGGTGAGAGAAATTATGATAAAATAATTATTAGGAGAAATAGTGCACATTGCATCTCGGACAGTTCTACCATTTCTGTGATCAGGTAGATTAAGATGTGGTTCCTCCTCAGTATCTGCTTGAGGTGTGGCAGGATGTTGCTCTCCTCTAATGGTGGTGATGATGTGCCGTACCACACATGCCACTGTAATGTCACATGCCCTCCCTGGAGTGACCCCGAGCCCCCGCAGGCACTGAAACCTGGCCTTGAGAATCCTGACTGTCATTTCAACCCTTGCTCTTGTTTTGGATAGGGCCAGGTTGTAGCGTGACTGTGGTCCAGGCTCAGGGTCAGGGTATGGTGTTATCACATAGGGCATGCAGGGATACCCTCTGTCTGCAGGGGAAGACCATCCTATTGTCCTGTAAGCACACAGGGGCTGCAGTGATTTAACCTGAAACAATAAAACCATACACTGAATGTGAACCACAGCAAACGTTTCCCAGGAAACACCCCTGCATCATGCACAGAGCCCGGCCGTCTGGCTCCAAGATCTGTTATTATGTTTGCAGCATCACAAATGATCTTCATGGAAGATAACAGTAAGTCACTGTAACAAATGTTTTTTACATAAAGTACATGTAAGATGGTCACTACGTGTACATTAATTCTGTAGAAGGATCTGTTTCATTTTCTGTAGGTGCTTTAATTGGGATGTGGGTTCCATCCATCCTGAAATATTAAAAGATGCAGAGCTGTTTCCACTTCCCAATTATTTTATCTGTTTGTAATCTTTGTTAAGAAATACAAACCTGCAATTCTGAGGAATTCCTCTTTGATGTTCATTATAGGCTTATACCCAGAGAACACCATGAACCTGTACATCAAACTTTTAATGCTAGACATACTTTTCAGATGGACCGACATACAGTAGCTTCTCTGTGTGTTCAGCGTCTCCTACACTTTATAACAAAGAACCATTTACAAAAAAACTGAGAGCAATGCATAAAGTTCACAGAGCAGTAGGTGCGGGTGCACGATGTGTGATATTGGAAATATACAGCTTCAGAATATTATTGAAGTGTTTAACTGACTGTGAGGAGAAACGGTCGTGGAGATACTCGTCGGGTAATGAAAGAATGTCCAATCTGGGTCTAATGACTTGTTCCGATAAAGAGCTCAACGAATAATTTGCGCTTCAATATCGACTGGATCCTCGAGGAAAGGACGCGGCAGGTCTGCCAGAGGAAGGTGCGGGTGAACCTGGGTTATGTTTAAGTTAACCTGCCAGCCAGCAGCACACCAGTTTTCTTTAATCTCGGTTTCTGGAAGAATAATTTACCCAGTTTTATTGCTTAACCCACTTTCTGGAATACACCCCAGGTGTTCCACCCTCTACAGTGCAGAACCTGTGAGTCTGTGCAGTAGAACCTCGGTTCTTTCCTCACTAGTGTGTAGATGATGACTGGTTTACATTGTTTAGTCTGTTTCTGTTCTCCTGACAGCTGAACACTGTTTGTAGTGAAGAACACACACAGACACTGCGGTGGGTTCAGGAATGTCAGGTGGTCTTTTAGAGGAGCTGTTAGTGTTTTTCTCTGCTTGTATTGATCTGATTGTATTTATTGATCTTCACAGGATCTGAACTCGATGCAGTCGTGATATTAGTGTATGTACAGAGATGGTTAGAACTGAGTAACATACAGAATTCCTGAATTCCTTAATCCCACATTCACTTTAGATCAGCATCTTCTTAGATAAGGTGGAGTTCAGCTTCATATTCACCAGTGTTCTGTTTAGACCTTCCTGTTCCGCCTAAAATGATGCAGCCTCAGGCTCCAGAATGTAACTGCTGCACTATTTAAGGTGGAATGGTAAACTGGAATGAGCAGCTGGTGATCAGGAAGCTGAATCTCATCCTTCTTACTGAGTTTTGGGGGTTTGTTGTGTTTTATGTGTATGAATATTAGAAATGATCACACATTTATGGATCTGCTGATGGGATTGTATTTCAGTGACTGAATAGTCTTCCTGCTGCTCTGGTCAGCTGACCAGCTTGACCACATTCTGAAACAGAACCGAAGCTGCAGAGAGCCGTGCAGCCCAGATTAACCTCTATCTGCAGATTATATCAGAACAGATGAAGATCCGGTTGGTCATTAGAACGTTATGGGTGATAGAATCATGAGAACTCTCCAGATGAAGCTGGTGAAGCGTTTGAAGCGCCTTCCTGAATCTTTGGAGCTTTGAAAACAGAGAGAACAGCGACACCTGCTGGAATACAGAAGCTATAGCAGAAGTGGGAGAATCCTCAGAATACCACGAGCTCATTCTGATCTTCTACAGACACATTCACTTCAACAGCAGTAATCCAGCAATAACTGAATAAACTGAACAGATACAGAACATCAGAACTCAGTTCTTCTCTTCATCTCCAGAGACATTTACAGGCCCCCAAAACATTTTGCAATTTTCATTTCATAACTTTTATAGAGCAGCATCTTAACTACTGGAGATTTTAACCTACATATAGATAATCCAAAGGACAGCCTGCCTAATCAGTTTCTTGTAATACTTGACACCTTTGGATTCCTACAGCATGTAAATAAGCTTACCCACATTCGAGGCCACACTTTGGATTTAATTATTATTAAGAATCTGATTATTAATTCTGTTGTAGTGAAAGACCTATCCCTTTCTGATCATTTCTACATTCTGTTTGATATTTTAACTCCATCAGTTGTTAAAAGACGACATGTTTATGTCAACAAGAGGCACTGAGATAACATAGACCAGTTTATGAGGGCTATGTCTACTGCACCAAATTATGAATCTAGGTCTGTTAATATCCAGAAACGAAGGTGGAGATTTGGTCATTCACAACTTTGTGGTCTCGACTCAGCATGAACTGATTTGAGGTCTAGCAGGAGGTTCTGAAGATACAGGTAGACAATAACTACCAGCACATCAGACATGGTCTTAAAAGATGCTAGTGGTGTTTCTTCCCCCTCCAGTACTGTAGTACACTCATTTATGAGTGGAGTTTGACCTGTCAGCTGTGCTTCACCACGACTGCTATTCTTCTAGATGAATGAAGTGGACCTGTGAACACCACTGTGAGCTGTTTTGAAGAAAGAGTAAGAACACATTCTGAGCATTCTGTTCTTGTTGAGCGTCCTTCAAACCACTTTAGCAGCTTAGCATGGTGTTTTCAGGTCAAGACCCACTTCATTCACTTCAGAGATGAAACAGTCCTGATGATGCATTTGTTCTCACGAGGAGGAGGAGGAGGAGGGGGGGGGTATTCCAATATAATAAAAATACAGTTTATTATTTGCCATGTTCTGTACCCTCTTGAAATAAAGTACAGACGAAGGATATAGCAGATAACGTGACTTCTTTATTCTTCAGCTCACAAGGGCATCACTGCAGACTGAATAACTGTGTCGTGTCACATGATACGCAGATCACATTAATGATGTACATCACATCCCTCCTGTTAAGAACATTGTTTATACGAGTATGAAGTAAACAATCTGTAACATTTACAATTAGAAAAAATAGGTTTCACAAGATACACAAATGTGTGATCTTAACACCCAACATGTTTTAATTAACAATCAGTGTATTAATTAACCTTATGTATGGTGTTCCCAACTGTATATGCTTTGGTTGTTACTAGGAATTCAGAGTATTGACGTTTGCTCTATAAGCCTTTGAGGTGCTTTAATGGTTCTGCAAGATCTCCTGACTTCCATTTGTGTCTCTGTTTGTCCATTACTTTCAGTTACAGGTGTCTTGTGTACCTGGCTGTCTAATCTGTGGTTTGCACCCAAGTTTGTTTCCTCTTCCTTATTCTGTTCCTTTTCAGGTACTTGCTGCAAATGCCTACGATTTAGGTCATTCCCTCTTGTGTTTGGACCACATAGGACTTCGGAGCTACATTCTGCAGCACCTGAGCCTCTAGACTCCAATGTTTTTTTTTTCAAGCAGTTGGGGCATGCGGGTCCTAAGCTTTCTATTAAACAGAAGCTCTGCTGGCTTCGTTTTGGAATCCATAGCTTTCTTCAACAGCAGTTTGACTATTTTCACTCCATTTTCAATGAGAGCATTAGACTGCGGATAATGTGGGCTTGATGTCACATGACTAAACTCAAAAGTCTTAGCAAACCTATGGAACTCCTCGCAGCTGAACTGAGGTCCATTATCAATCATGACTACATCAGGAATACCATGACGTGCAAAAAACTTTTGATGTGAGTTGCTGTGGTCTCTCTCAACTGCGCCCTCTTAGGGTAGTAAGAGTAATAGTCTACTAGGAGTATGTAGTTTTTTTCCATCAAGCTCAAACAAATCTATGCCCACCTTGCTCCATGCCCTATGCACCTCACTGTCCACAGTACACATTGGCTCCTTGCTCTGCTTAGCCCTGTATTTCTGGCAGGTTTCACAATATCTAATGACTCTCTCAATATCTCCCCCCATACCTGGCCAGTAGAACACTGCTTTAGCCAGTCTCTTGGATTTCTGCATGCCAAGATGTCCCTCATGTCCCTTGCTGTAGTTTCCTTTCCTGTCCTGCTATTTGTTTTCCTGCACTGTAGTTTTCTTTCCTGTTCTTTACTGACCTGTACTGTAGTTTCCTGTGCTGTACCTTGTTTTAGTTTACTTCCTGTCCTGTATTGTAGTTCCCTTTCCTGTCCTTTCCTGTTGATTAATTTATTGTCCTGTAGTTTCTTTCCTCTCCTGCAGTTTCTTTACTTTAATTCTTTTTTAACACAGGTTACCAGATCTCAGTAGACCGTACAGCTTTTAGTCTTTAGTGTAACAATGAAAGGATATAATCTGTATACTATCTAACTTATTATCATACTATCACTATAAAGTAAACAAAAACAAAACATATGTATATGTATTATAATCTGTCAGGACAGACACAGTATTGTTACTCCAGGATTCAGGAGGTGATTATATCTCACATAGACTCACGTATCCAGAATAAACCCTCATCCCAGCGTAGAGGGGCTCAGTGAAGGTGGTTCTGAATGTGTGTAGGTGGGTCATTGTGCTGGAGAATGGACAGATAGTGTAGAAGGACAGAATGCCGGTCTCCCAGTTCAGATACACTCCTATTCTGGTTGAGGGGTTAGGAGGGTAAGGTAGAACAGTAAACTGATTGTTGTGACTGACAATGTAACTGTTGTTGGTGTGATGCAGACTCCACGACTGAGTATTGTTTCCAAACACACAGTCAGGACTGCCTCCCTTCCTCCTGATTCCTCTGTACGACACTGATATAACACCCCCCCACCGCCAGCCGTACTCAGCCTCCCAGTAACAGCGTCCAGTCAGACTCTCCGCACTCAGAGCTTGTAGATACTCATCAAATCTGTCTGGATGGTCTGGATAACACTGATCTTCTACCACATGCTCCACCTTCCTGTTCCCCTCAGACAGAGTGAGAAAACCATTCACTGTGTTTGGATCCAGCGTGAGATTAACAGCATCTGTACACACAATACACACACATTAGAACACACACCTGTACACACAATACACACACATTAGAACACACATACACACAATACACACACACACAATACACACACATTAGAACACACACACACACAATACACACACATTAGAACACACACCTGTACACACAATAAACACACATTAGAACACACACCTGTACACACAATACACACACATTAGAACACACACCTGTACACACAACACACACACATTAGAACACACACACACAACCGTACACACAATACACACACATTAGAACACACACATACACCTGTACACACAATACACACATTAGAAAACACACCTGTACACACAATACACACACATTAGAAAACACACCTGTACACACAATACACACAGATTAGAACACACACACCTGTACACACAATACACACACATTAGAACACACACACACACCTGTACACACAATACACACAGATTAGAACACACACCTGTACACACAATACACACACATTAGAACACACACACACACCTGTACACACAATATACACACATTAGAACACACACACCTGTACACACAATACACACACATTAGAACACACACACCTGTATACACAACACAATACACGCACATTACAACACACACACCTGTACAAACAATACACACATATTAGAACACACACACACACCTATACACACATTAGAACACACACACCTGTACAAACAATACACACATATTAGAACACACACACACACCTATACACACAATACACACACATTAGAACACACACACACACACCTGTACACACAATATACACACATTAGAGCACACACACCTGCACACACAATACATACACATTAGAACACACACCTGTACACACAATACACGCACATTACAACACACACACCTGTACAAACAATACACACATATTAGAACACACACACCTGTACACACAATACACACACAGTAGAACACACACACACCTATACACACAATACACACACATTAGAACACACACCTGCACACACAATACACACACATTAGAACACACACACACACACACACACCTGTACACACAATGCACACACATTAGAACACACACACCTGTACACACACTACACGCACATTACAACACACACACCTGTACACACAATACACGCACATTACAACACACACACCTGTACAAACAATACACACATATTAGAACACACACACACACCTATACACACAATACACACACATTAGAACACACACACCTGTACAAACAATACACACATATTAGAACACACACACACACCTATACACACAATACACACACATTAGAACACACACACACACACCTGTACACACAATATACACACATTAGAGCACACACACCTGCACACACAATACACACACATTAGAACACACACACACACCTGTACACACAATACACGCACATTACAACACACACACCTGTACAAACAATACACACATATTAGAACACACACACCTGTACACACAATACACACACAGTAGAACACACACACACCTGTACACACAATACACACACATTAGAACACACACACCTGTACACACAATACACGCACATTACAACACACACACCTGTACAAACAATACACACACAATAGAACACACACACACCTGTACACACAATACACACACATTAGAACACACACCTGCACACACAATACACACACATTAACACACACACACCTGTACACACACTACACACACATTAGAACACACACACCTGTACACACAATACACGCACATTACAACACACATACCTGTACAAACAATACACACATATTAGAACACACACACCTGTACACACAATACACACACATTACAACACACACACCTGTACACACAATACACACACAGTAGAACACACACACACACCTGTACACACAATACACACACATTAGATTGTGTGTCTGTTTGTTGTGTGTCTGTGTTGTGTGTCTGTGTGTTGTGTGTTGTGTGTGTCTGTGTGTTGTGTGTCTGTGTGTTGTGTCTGTGTGTTGTGTCTGTGTGTCTGTGTGTTGTGTCTGTGTGTTGTGTGTCTGTGTGTTGTGTCTGTGTGTTGTGTCTGTGTGTTGTGTGTCTGTGTGTTGTGTCTGTGTGGTGTGTGTCTGTGTGTTGTGTCTGTGTGTTGTGTCTGTGTGTTGTGTGTCTGTGTGTTGTGTCTGTGTGTTGTGTCTGTGTGGTGTGTGTGTGTGTTGTGTGTCTGTGTGTCTGTGTGTTGTGTGTCTGTGTGTTATGTGTCTGTGTGTTATGTGTCTGTGTGTTGTGTGTCTGTGTGTTGTGTGTCTGTGTGTTGTGTGTCTGTGTTGTGTCTATGTGTGTTGTGTGTCTGTGTGTTGTGTGTCTGTGTTGTGTCTATGTGTGTTGTGTGTCTGTGTGTTGTGTGTCTGTGTGTTGTGTGTCTGTGTGTTGTGTACATACATTGTAGAAAATCTTGTCTGGTTTTTGGTTTTGAGGGTAAATTAATCTGAACTGCTGCAGCTGTGGAGACAGAAACAAAGTGAAAAGTGTTCAAATCAATCAATCAATCAATCAATCAATCAATCAATCAATCAATGAATAAATAAATAAACTTGTAATTAATAATTAGCAGCTGTCAGTTTTACCAGATTTTTTCTTTCTTCTTCTCTGTTTTTCTTTTTCCTCCACCTCACTCTCTACTGTATATACTTTATTCAAATATATAAATTCTGCTGTGAATGAGTGTTTCTTCCTTTTACAGTATCATTTAAAAGCCCTGTGTTCTCCCTGTGTTCTCCCTGTGTTCTCCCTGTGTTCTACCTGTGTTCTCCCTGTGTTCTACCTGTGTTCTACCTGTGTTCTCCCTGTGTTCTGCCAGTTTTCTACCTGTCTTCTCCCTGTCTTCTCCCTGTGTTCTCCCTGTGTTCTCCCTGTGTTCTCCCTGTGTTCTACCTGTGTTCTCCCTGTGTTCTACCTGTGTTCTCCCTGTGTTCTACCTGTGTTCTACCTGTGTTCTCCCTGTGTTCTCCCTGTGTTCTACCTGTGTTCTCCCTGTCTTCTCCCTGTGTTCTACCTGTGTTCTCCCTGTGTTCTCCCTGTGTTCTCCCTGTTCTCTCAGTGTTCTCCCTGTGTTCTACCTGTGTTCTCCCTGTGTTCTCCCTGTGTTCTCCCTGTGTTCTACCAGTGTTCTACCTGTGTTCTACCTGTGTTCTACCTGTGTTCTACCTGTGTTCTCCCTGTCTTCTCCCTGTGTTCTACCTGTGTTCTACCTGTGTTCTCCCTGTGTTCTACCTGACTGTGAGCTAATTAGACTTCAGCAGTCAGAGGAAGAACTTTAGATCACTTCTGATTAAATCATGAAATCATTCAGTTTCACAACAGGAAGCTCCTCTTACTCTGTTCAGAGACGGAAGTGATTTCGTCTCTGCAGACCTCCTCAAGTCTCTTTTTCAGGTCAGAGAGAGCGTTCATCACTCTATCAAATGATACTTGCTGATGGATAAAGAGGCCGGGAGCGTCTTCAGATCCAGAGACACTGAGAGATTGGAAATTCTACATAAAGCAAAAACACAACATATAGAGAGAAATCATGCACAAGAGCGAAATCAGCTTTTCCTGAATTCATATTTATATTTTAGGTCCTGAGAGATTTAACGACCACTAAAGAACAACTCTGTGAACAGCTCAGTGTTTCTTCTGTTTCGTTTAGATTCAGAGAGACTACATTGGAAGAAAATAACATCGTTTTAGTCTCCTAATGTCAGCATGAAGGACCACCACTTAACAAGGCCTGGAGGGTTTAATTGGCTACAGCACTTCCAATTTACTGTTATTTAATCATGCATTCCCTTAATTATGAATTTTCACTCTTTGATAATGCTGGGACCACCAACACTGCCAGTGCCTGGATGAATGTAGATTTAACCATGACGTGAAGAGGCTGTTTACGTTGTCTCTCTTGAATCTGTTATAAACAAATCTCTCTTAGTCAAACCTTAAATCTGGGTTCTCTGATTCTGTGGCTTTGTGTAGTTCTGTATGTCACTCATGGTTAAACTTCCTGTTTGTATAGGACTCTGAGAATCTGGTGGGTTTCATCAATGTGGCCAAAAATTACTTCAACAGGAAGATTAAATTAAATAAGATCCATCAAAAGAAAAGGTTTCACAGTAACTGTTACCTGGAAGAAAAGGATATCGTCCTCGGTATGTGAAAGCTTCTCCAGCTCATTGTTTCTCCTCTTCAGATCAGCGATCTCCTGCGCCAGTTGCTCCAGAAGTTCTTCAGCTTGATTCAGTTCAGACTCCTCCTGAACTCTGATCAGCTCTGTTACCTCTGAGCGCTTTTTCTCAATGAAGCAGATCAGTTCAGTAAAGATCCTCTCGGTTTCCTCCACCGCGGCCTGTGCAGAGCGCTGTTAGGAATAGACAAGATGAGGTCCATTTAAAGATCAACAATCGTTCACTCTCTAGCTGAGCCTGGACAGTGCTGTGAAAAAGTATTTGAATAAAAAAGATAATAAAAAGCAGCACATGATGCCACATTCCAAAGAGATTCAAATACAGATGCCAAACACAGTAACTGAACTCCACCATCTGGAAAAGGTAACAAAGCCATTGCTGAGGCTCTGGAACTCCAACGAGTCAGCTCCACAGTGAGAGCCGTTGTACACAAATGGAGAAAACTTGAAACAGTGGTGAAGCTGCACAGGAGTGGCCAAAATTTCACCAAGAGTGCATGGACGACTCGTCCAGGCGGTAATAAAAGAACCCAGATGAACATCTAAAGAACTGCAGAGCTCAGTTAAGGTCAAAGTACACGATTACACCAGAAGAAACTTGCTGGGTAAAAAGTAGTCCGGTGGGTAAAAGCTTTTTTGCTTCTTGTGTGTTTGTGTTGTTTCCTTGCTCTCCTCATTGGCTGTCATTATCCTCCAATCCTATATAACAGACTCTAACTATATGTAACCGCCACATTGGTGTTCTTAGGGGGGTTAGGTTACAAAACCTTCCTTTTGTTTCTCCTAAGATGTTCAGAGGTGGACTTGCTTTTGGGCTTCGGATCATCATCCTGCTGCAGAAGCCAAATGCGTCCATGTCCATGTCGTGTAAATGCGACATACGATCCCCCATGGAGACCATTTTTGCCCAAAAAAGCAAGTTCACCTCGGAACATCTTAGGAGAAACAAAAGGAAGGTTTTGTAACCTAACCTTATTTACAAGAGAGCTAAATATAGCCAGTTAGCTTCAAAGTCTTTTTTGGTGATTAGGGAGTAAAGTTCACTGTTTGGCCCCACCAGGATTTACAGCAGTGCTCAAAGATTGTAGCTCACTGGTAAATGATGGATAGCAGATTGTTAAAGGTGAATGGTAAACGGTGGAAGTGCCTACCTTTGGAGTGGGGTTCCAAAATGTCCAGAAGGACTCCAGATAGAGGCCAGCACAGAAAGTATCAATTATAAAATCTTCTTATGGGCATGAAACCAAAAGTTTCCCAACAACAGAGATCCTCAGAAGAGAGTACACAGGCTTTAAAGAGTAAGCCTCCAATAGCTTCTGCTTGGCTTCCTGTATTTGAGTTTAACATGATAAGGTAACTCCCTAAAGCCCCCTAGTGGCAACACTGTTCTACATAGATACACCAAACATATGTAACCAATTTAGTTACAACAGATGTCCACATAACGGCTGTGTGGAATAAGCGTCCAACACTGGTCTCCTCACTGACTGGAAGAGACTAAGCTGTGTAAGAACTGTTCCAGCAGATCTCTGCTCAATACTCACCGAAAGAGTTTTCACAGCTTTTTTCACCTCCTGCAGATTCTTTTCCTTCTTCTGGAGCCTCTGTTGACATTTCTTCTGGTCCTCCATTAGCTGGCTCTGGGGGGGGCGGAAAATGTACTTTACTCAGTTATTTGGAAATTTTGAGGGACAGGCAGGCCGTTGTGGGGCCGATTAGGGGGCAGCAACTCAATGGAACAAAAGAACATCAGACTGAGAATGAAAACTGGTGTAGATTGAGAGCACTTGTACAGTCTGAGAGCCCACTTTGGGGTCTTTCTCTGCACATGCCTGCATACAGGTATCTATATAAGTAGCAGCTGAGGGTTAAAGTTCACTATAAGAAGGTGTGACCTGAAACGTGTGCTGGGAGATATAAGAGTTGGCTGGTTAATTGTTGACTGACTGGTTTGACTCAATTAGTACTAACAATACGACAGGACAAAGTTAATTAGGCCACAACTTTCTTACCCAGGACAGTTCCTCTAGTGTAGTCTGACCCTTAATAATATATACTTACAGTGTATAACAATGATAATTAATAATTACTGTGTAAATCCTAAACCTAAACAACGCAACTCACATATCATTATTATTTATTGAACACAAAGTCATTCTACACGTTTTCATGCTCTCACCTGCTTTTCAGCTCGTTCTGCTGCGACTGCAAATGCATCGTGTCCCTTCTGTTCATGCATCATACACAAATAACAGATGCAGCTGCGGTCGTTATGACAGTAGACCTTCATCGTTTGAAGCTGAGAGCAGATCTTCTCTTGTAGCTGTTTGGACGGTTGGACCAGCTTGTGCTTCTTAAAGGCAGGAGCCCGATAGTGAGGTTTAAGATGAGTTTCACAGAAAGAAACCAGACACACCAAACAGGACTTGACAGCTTTGAGTTTTCTCCCGGTGCAGGAATCACACTCCACATCTTCAGGTCCAGCGTAACAATGAGCAGGAGAAGCAGCTTGGAGTCCTTTATTCTTCAGTTTCTCCACCACTTCAGCCATGACCTTGTTTCTGCGTAGAACAGGCCTCGGAGTGAAGCTCTCTCTGCATTCTGGGCATCTGTAGACCTCATTCAGATCTTCCTCATCCCAACAGCCATTAATGCACCCCATACAGAAGCTGTGTCCACAGGCAGTTGTTACTGGTTCCTTTAGCAGATCCAGACAGACTGGACAGCTGAACTGGTCCTGATCTACTGAGATACTGGGCTCTGACATTTTCCTGCAGACACAGACTGAGAGAAAGCGGAGATTGTTTTCTCTGAACTGACAGAGTGGGTGGGGCTACATGTGAAAGGATTTGATTGGACAGAACTATTAAGAAATATACATAGAGCTGAAAGTTTTAAGTCTCTACACATTTTTACTCATTCTTACTTCTAACCACCTTCACCTACCTGTGTACAGGTAAACTGTAACACTACCTTCACCTACCTGTGTACAGATAAACTGTAACACTACCTTCACCTACCTGTGTACAGGTAAACTGTAACACTACCTTCACCTACCTGTGTACAGGTAAACTGTAACACTACCTTCACCTACCTGTGTACAGATAAACTGTAACACTACCTTCACCTACCTGTGTACAGGTAAACTGTAACACTACCTTCACCTACCTGTGTACAGGTAAACTGTAACGCTACCTTCACCTACCTGTGTACAGGTAAACTGTAACACTACCTTCACTTACCTGTGTACAGGTAAACTGTAACACTACCTTCACCTACCTGTGTACAGGTAAACTGTAACACTACCTTCGCCTACCTGTGTACAGGTAAACTGTAACACTACCTCCGCCTACCTGTGTACAGGTAAACTGTTACACTACCTTCGCCTACCTGTGTACAGGTAAACTGTAACACTACCTTCGCCTACCTGTGTACAGGCAAACTGTAACACTACCTTCACCTACCTGTGTACAGGTAAACTGTAACACTACCTTCACCTACCTGTGTACAGGTAACCTGTAACACTACCTTCACCTACCTGTGTACAGGTAAAATGTAACACTACCTTCGCCTACCTGTGTACAGGTAAACTGTTACACTACCTTCGCCTACCTGTGTACAGGTAAACTGTAACACTACCTTCGCCTACCTGTGTACAGGTAAACTGTAACACTACCTTCACCTACCTGTGTACAGGTAAACTGTAGCACTACCTTCACCTACCTGTGTACAGGTAAACTGTAACACTACCTTCACCTACCTGTGTACAGGTAAGTCACTCTGGCTAAGAGTGTCTGCTTTAAATGTAAAAAGTTATCCCAAACGTACATTTTTATTAAAATCTACATCTATTTTTAAAAAATTTACAACTTATTTGTTTGTTTGTTTGTTTTTAATACTAAACTTTTTCAATAGCAGGCTCTCTTTTTAAAGTGCTTCATTAAGAACAACACACTGTTTGGACCAAAGCATGAACAGTCTTATCCTCGTTCTAGTACGCTCTGTAGTTAGTAACTGCAGTTTCCAATATTCTTTCATTCTCTTCTCACTCCGTCTCAGCCTTTAACCCAACAAGAAACCTGCACTTCACTATTCGACCATCTCCAAATAACTCCACCTGAATAAGCTTGTAGTTCTGCACTAAGTTGGACTGATATCATTGGATTTAATAACGAGACAGTTTAACAGATTATTGTTTTACTTTAGTTTATAAAGTAAATGCTATAACAACACAAAAGAGACAATAACATATAAATATGCATTTAAAAAGTCATTTGACTGGACGAGGCCATACATTTAAATGACCCGTATTCTTATTTAATTGTTTTTGCTGTAAAGAACTCTGTAGGATCAGCATATACAGTGGAGGAAATAAATATCTGATTGCTGATTTTGTAAGTGTGCCCACTGACAAAGATAAGAACAGTCTATAATTTTAACAGTGAGAGATAGTATATCAAAAAAAAACATCCAGAAAATTACATTGTATAAAATATATACATTTAATTGCATTCTGCAGACAGAAATAAGTATTTGATCCCTCTAGCAAACAAGACTTAATACTTGGTGACAAAACCTTGTTCGCAAGGGCAGCAGTCTCTTAATCATTAAGATTTTGAGGCTGTTGCTTGGCAACTAGGACCTTCAGCTCCCTCCATAATATTTCTATGGGATTAGGGTCTGGAGATTGGCTAGGCCACTCCATGACCTTAATGTTTTTCTTTTTTTTTGAGCCACTCCTTTGTTGCCTTGGTTGTATGTTTTGGGTCATTGTCGTGCTGGAAGACTACAACCCATTTTTAATGTCCTGGTGGAGGGAATGAGGTCACTCAGGATTTTATGGTACATGGCTCCATCCATTCTTCCATTGATGCGTCCGGTGCCCCATGCTGGACAGAGGGGACAGTGTTCTTTGGGTCATAGTCAGCGTTTCTCTTCCTCCAAACATGGTAAGTTGAGCTCAATTTTTGTCTCATCTGACCACAGTACCTCCCCCAATTACTCTCAATTAATCATCCAGGTGTTCACTGGCAAACTTCAGATGGGCCTGCACATGTGCCTTCTTAAGCAGGGGTCTTGCGGGCCCTGCAGGATTTTAATTCATTACGGCGTACTGTGTTACCAATGGTTTTCTTGGTGACGGTGGTCCCGGCTGCTTTAAGATCATTAACACATTCCCCCTGTGTAGTTTTAGGCTAATTTCTCACCTTCTTCATGATTAAGGACCCCACAAGGTGAGATTTTGCATGGAGCCCCAGATCGAGGTTGATTGACAGTCGTTTTGATTTCTTCATTTTTCTTACAATGGCACTAACGGTGGTCTCCTCTCCAGCGTCTTGCTTAGCGTTTTGTAGCCCATTCCAGCCTTGTGCAAAGTCTATGATCTGTTCCTGACATCCTTAGACAGCTTGTTGGTCTTGCCCATGTTGGAGAGGTTAGAGTCTGACTGATTGAGTCTGTGGACAGGTGTCTTTTATACAGGTGACAATTTAAGCCAGCTGTCTTTAATGTAGGTAACAGGTTGATTATGAGTAATTAAAATCACCTCCGTGTTGTTGGTGATGAAATGTAAATGCATAAATGGAACTACGCACTCAATCCGGAAAACCTAAAGCTCATGTATCAACAACACAGATCTGAACTTCACCAAAACCCTACATTTCACCAAAACCCTACATTTCACCAAAACCCTTCACTTCACCAAATCACTTCACTTCACCAAATCACTTCACCAAAACCCTTCACTTCCCCAAGACCTTTCACTTCACCAAAACCTTTCACTTCACCAAAACCCTTCACTTCACCAAATCACTTCACCAAAACCTTTCACTTCACCAAAACCCTTCACTTCACCAAAACCCTTCACTTCACCAAGACCCTTCACCTCCCCAAGACCCTTCACTTCACCAAAACCCTTCACTTCACCAAATCCCTTCACTTCACCAAAACCCTGTACTTCACCAAATCCCTTCACTTCACCAAAACCCTTCATTTCACCAAATCCATTCACTTCACCAAAACCCTTCACTTCACCAAAACCCTTCACTGCCCCAAAACCATTCATTTAACCAAAACCCTTCACTTCACCAAATCCCTTCACTTCACCAAAACCCTTCACTTCCCCAAGACCCTTCACTTCCCAAGACCCTTCACCTCCCCAAGACCCTTCACTTCACCAAATCCCTTCACTTCACCAAAACCCTGTACTTCCCCAAGACCCTTCACTTCACCAAAACCCTTCACTTCACCAAATCCCTTCACTTCACCAAAACCTTGTACTTACCCTCTACTTCACCAAATCCCTTCACTTCACCAAAACCCTGTACTTCACCAAAACCCTTCACTTCACCAAAACCCTTCACCAAAACCCTAAACTTCACCAAAACCCCAGCAGCAGCATCAGAGCGAGCAGCAGCGTCAGAGCGAGCAGCACCTGCAACTCCAACTGAACTAGAAAATTAGCGGATTGCTAACCTCTATTTGCTAACCTCTATTTGCTAACTTCGACACATCTCACGCTTTTCTTCTCTCTTCTCTTCTCTCCTATTCTTCTGTTTTCTCCACTCCCTCTGTCTCAGAACTAGCATTATGGCATCCCCGGAACAACGTGCTCTCCAGTCGCTGAGCATGGAGCTGTTTCGGTTGGACCGGCAGATCCGTCATCTCCGGCCCCCTGCCCACCTACAGGAGAGGATCGGAGCGGTTCAGCAGGCTCTTCGCGCTGCAGTCCTGGCTCCGCGGTTGGTGTGCTATCAACGGTCTCGGCTACGAGGACAACTGGGCTTCGTTCTGGGAGCAGCCAGCGCTGTACCGGACGGATGGAGCGTTCGTCCGCTCACGGAACGGAGCCAACATAAGTAGCGACGATAAACAGTCATTACCTAGATACAGTTATATCGAGACTGTAACTATTACCGACAGAGAGTCGTTCCCTAGATACAGATATATTGAGACTGTGTCATTGCCCCGAATTAAACACAGACTCAGAAATTCTCGAACAGCTTGTCCAGATAACCTAATTAATATAAAAATATCAGACCCAGTGCTAGCTGCAGCATCTCTAAAGTTTGGTTTGTTTAATATAAGATCCCTGAACTCTAAGGCTCTTATTGTAAATGATACAATAACGTATCAAAATTTTGATGTATTATGTCTCGTAGAAACATGGGTTAAACCTGAGGAATATTTGGCATTAAATGAAGCTCCTATAGGCTATAAGTATGTACAGCCCCAGACTGTCCGGTAAAGGAGGGGGTATATGTGTCATTCATAAAAATTCATTAGACATGAGTCAGAAACACAATCTCACTTTCAATTCTTTTGAATGTCTTTACATAAACATCACCAACCCGACCACTAACAGAAGTGTACTCACCCTAGTCAGCATTTATAGACCACCAGGACCACCAGGACCTTATTCTGAGTTCTTAAAAGAATTCAGTGACTTTGTTGCAGATCTAGCAGTGAGCACTGAGAAAGTAATAATTGCAGGAGATTTTAATATTCACTTTGAAAACTCAGCAGATCCATTAAAAAAGGCTTTCTCGGGGGCAGTAGTGAGCGCTTTATGGAGTAGACGTTATTTCGTTGAGCTCCCCTCCAATGGTTGACATTTTTGTAAAAATATCGAGTTTCTTTACAGCAGTTTGTCATTTAAATTGCTCGGTGGCTAATCTTTAGATGTTGTTCACACAATGACCAAGCCAAAAGCGCCAAAAAAGTTGGAGAAACCAACTAACGAGACTGATGAAACAACGCTGTGTGACGAAGCGCAGGGGGGTAGCCTCCATGAGGCTAGCCCGCTAATTTCGGAGGCTAATCCAGGAATATCGGACATTCTGTCTGCCATCCACGAAATGAGCAGCAAGATGAACGACAGATTCAACAGCTTGGAGTCTACTCTGCAATCCACACAGGCTGCTCTTAACGACCATGGCAGTCGGATTGCTGAAATTGAGTTAGCCAAGTCTGATCACGATAACCGGCTAACTACGCTGGAGCAGGCTTGGCAGCAGCTGGTTGCAGAGAACAAGGAGCTACGCAATAAGGCGGTCGATCTAGAGGGACGTTCTAGGCGTCAAAATATTAAAATCTTGGGTTTGCCTGAAAATATTGAAAAGGGGCGACCAGAAGAGTTCCTCGTTAGATTTATCTCCGACTTCTTAGGGGCAGAGAACTTTTACAAGCCTTTGGAGATAGACCGCGCTCACCGGCTCGGAGGGCAGCCATCATTGAACTCAGCGCGACCACAGGTGATGATAGCTAGGATTCATCACTATCGTATGAGAGAGAAGATCCTGCAGATCGCACGGCAAAAACATCCTCTGTCGTTCGAGGGACAAAGGATCTTCTGAGACAGCGGCAGCTCTTTGATGGTGTACGGAGAAAACTGAAAGACTCTGGCGCAGTGTGTGGTTTTCTGTACCCAGCGCGTCTCCGTGTTACATGGCACAATGCCACCAAGTTGTTCACCACCCCACAGGAGGCTGAGGCGTTCTTGAGTGGTGTGCTTGCGAAAAACTCTGAGGTAGACTCTTGAAGTGTAACAGTTAAACTGTAACACAGTGTACCAACATGGGTGAGCTGTCACTATTTCATGTTTGTTTTTGATATTTTTTGCTTTACATATATGTGGCTCCCCAACCTATTGATACTGCTTTACCGTGTTTTTTTTTTTTTTTTTTACAAACATTTCATCTTTAGATATGGAGGGGAATACGAGTCGCTTCATTTAACGTTACTGCAGAAAAGACTGTTATTGTTTAATTTAGTCAATATTTTGGATACAGTATCCCCAGAGTTTATGTGGGAATATTCTTACTCACTTTGTTTGGGAAAGTGGGTTAGGGAGGGGTGGGGGGAGTTTGTTATTCATATGTTTAAGTTTTATTTTTGTTTCAAATTGTTCAAGTTTTTGGGCACTACGACTTTCACATTGTTGTTTTCATGGAATGTACGTGGTCTTGGTCATCCAATTAAACGTGCCAAGGTATTCTCCCATCTTAAATCCCTTTCAGCAGATATTGTGTATTTACAGGAGACACATATCAGACCATCTGAGTGTAATCGGCTGCGTTGCAGCTGGGCTGGTCAAATATTCCAATCTACGTTCTCAAGTAAAGCTCGGGGAGTTGCCATTATAATCAAAAAGTCTTTGCAATTTGAACACATTTCCACCATAACAGACCCGCATGGGCGATACATAATAGTGACTGGACGCATTTGTAAGTCACATATAACTCTGTTAAATATTTATGGACCTAATTTTGATGATGTAATATTTTTTCGTAAGATTTTGATTCCTTGCCAGACTTAACTGATACACATTTAATTGTGGGTGGGGACTTCAACACTGTGTTAGATAAGCATTTAGATAGATCATCAACAAAATTATGTAACCTGTCTAGCTCCTCAGTTCTGTTACAACATTTGATTTCCTCTAATAACCTGGTGGACATTTGGAGGACTCAGCACCCAACCGACAGAGACTATTCTTTTTTTTCACAAATGCATAAAACTTATTCCCGTATTGATTTCTTTCTATTGGATGCAAAATTAATACCTAATGTTGTTAATTGTAAATATCATAACATTCTGATCTCTGATCATTCTCCAGTTTCATTGATTCTTGACTTTGGGATCCCAAAACAGAAATTTGCCTGGCGGTTTCATCAGAGCTTACTCTCAGATAATGTATTCTGCCAGTACATATCCTCCAAAATATCAGAATTTATGGAAGTCAATGATACTGCTGATGTCTCGGATTCCACTCTATGGGAAGCCTTTAAGGTAGTTATAAGGGGGCATATTATTTCGTATGAAGCATCTTTTAAAAAGTTGAAAAAGCGTCGTCTGGAAGAAATTGAATCTGAAATATCAAAATTGCATAATTTATATAGAAACTCAAAGAGTACTCAGATGTTACAAAATATACTTAATTTAAAGTATGAATATAATACGATAATTTCACATCAGGCTTGTGATCAGATCTTAAAAGTCAAGCAGAGGTATTTCGAATTTGGCGATAAGCCCCACAGACTATTAGCTCATCAGCTGAGAGATTTACAAGCAAACATCAAATAAAATCACCTTCAGGAGCATTACTTACAGATCCAATAGCAATAAATGACTGTTTTAGAGAATACTATGAAAAGTTGTATCAAACTAAAGCAAAAGGGGATGTTAAGACCTGGTTAAAAAACTACAAGTTACCTCAATTAGACGAAGTTGCACAAAAAGCTCTGGATTCTGAGCTGACCTCTGAAGAAATAATTGACTCAAGTAAATCATTTCCTAGTGCTAAAGCCCCTGGCCTCATGGTTTTGGAATCGAATTTTACAAAAAGTTTGCTAGTCAGATTACCCCACTTTTACTGAGAATGTTTATACATTCTACTAAGGTTGGGACGCTTCCCAAAACATTATATGCTGCACATGTATCACTTCTGTTAAAACCTGGGAGAGATAAAACAGAACTTTCTTCATACAGGCCAATTGCATTATTAAATACTGATTTAAAAATTTTTAGTAAGGTATTAGCAAATAGATTAAAGCGATATATTACTTCTATTATTCATCCTGATCAGACTGGTTTTATCCCTAATAGGTTTTCTTTTTTTAATGTTAGACGACTCATGGACATTATATACCATAAATACCATGGCACGTCTGCACAGGCTGTTCTTAGTCTTGATGCAGAAAAGGCATTTGATCAAGTTGAGTGGGGCTATATTATAGCTATTCTCAAAGAGTTTGGGTTTGGGCATGCCTTTATCTCATGGGTACAAATGTTATATGCACATCCTACTGCTTCTATTCTTACTAACCAGGAGCAGTCACCGTACTTTCCCCTGTACAGAGGGACACGTCAAGGGTGTCCTCTCTCCCCCCTTCTCTTCTCTATAGCCATAGAACCATTAGCGATTAGCATAAGAGAGAACAAGAATATTAAGCCTATAATTTTGGTGGGAGTTGAACATAAACTCTCGCTGTATGCGGATGACATAATTCTGTTTTTATCTGAACCAGAACAATCTATTCCTCCCCTGCTTAAACTCATTGGCTCGTTTAGTGAAATATCTGGTTACACCATTAACTGGCGTGAAAAGAGTGAATTCATGGCTTTGTCGGCTAATCACAGTCCCAGGTTTTTAAATTCTTTGCCATTTAAGATTTCCACTGTTAAAATAACGTATCTTGGTATTGAAGTTACAAAGAACCCTAATGCACTGTTTAAGCATAACTTTGTGGAAAAGATGAATAGACTTAAACAGGACATTGATAGGTGGAGAATACTACCCCTTTCCCTCATTGGACGGGTGAATGCAATCAAAATGGTTTCTCTTCCCCGATTCTTATACCTGTTTCAGAATATCCCCATCTTTATCCCCAAGTCCTTCTTTAAGTCACTGGATTCCATTATTATGCCATTTATTTGGGGGTTTAAAACACACAGAATTTCAAAAACTCACATACAGAAGCCAAGGGCTCTGGGCGGTTTAGGATTACCATCTTTTTTACATTATTACTGGGCGGCTAATGCTAGAACCCTGGCTTACTGGCAATACGGGTATAAAGAAGGCATTCCTTTAGATTTACCTCCATGGTTGGCTGTTGAAAAAGATCTGATTGTTAATTCTTCTCTTCCTGCTCTTCTTTTCTCATCACCTAGGGCTTTTTCAGCTTTAAAGAAAGATCATTTTATAATATGTAATTCTCAGAAAATCTGGCATCAAATTAGGAAAGCTTGTAATCTTCCCGCAACTCTTATACTTGCTCCAATTTGGCACAATCATTCCTTCTCACCCTCTTTATCTGATGGTACATTTCGTAACTGGGCTAAAAAAGGCATTGTAAAGTTGAAAGACTTGTACATTAATGATTGTTTAGCTACATTTGAGCAATTGAAAATAAAGTATTCACTTTCTCAATCAGATTTCTTTAGATACTTACAGATAAGAAGTTATATTCAACAGAATATACCTTCATATCAATCACTCTCTTCCCAGGATCCTGTTTTGCAAATTTTGTCTGGACCTCCAGAGGCAAGGCAATTAGTCTCAAGCCTTGTTGGTGCTTTCTCAAAACAGTTAAGTTTCTCTACAAATCATCTGAGGGCTGCATGGGAGAAAGAACTATGTATTGAGATAGAAAGTAGTGTCTGGGAGGAAAGTCTTACTAGAATAAAGTCTTGTTCAATTAATGCCAGACATCAGCTTTTGCAATTTAAAGTCATACATCGACTCCATTATTCTAAAACAAAGCTTCATCGTATTTTTCCTTCCGTGGAGCCATTATGTGACAGATGTAAAGGAGCAGAGGGTTCCCTTGCTCATCTTTTTTGGATGTGCCCTAAACTTGATACCTACTGGGGTGATATATTCAGATTCTACACGGATGTATACAGTCTCAGGTTGTCTCCTGACCCTGAAATAGCTTTGTTTGGTTTTTCTAAGACATTTCAATATTTTGATCATTGTATACAATCTGCTATAACATATGGTATGATAGTTGCGAAGAAGATCATTTTAAGGTTGTGGAAGTCGAACATCCCACCTACGTTTAAAATGTGGCTGACAGAAGTAGCAAATATGTTGCATGTTGAAAGGCTCAGATATGTTTTGTCTGGTAGTCTGGAAAAGTTTCTTAAAATATGGAACCCTTTTTTAGAGTACTTAGCCAATGTGCATAATCATTAGATGTTTCACCGTAGCTGATTTATTAAGTATTCAGTCTATTATATTTTACTTCCATTGCTCAGTTGATTCTATGGATGTTTGTGAGCCTACTGTAGTGTGTCCCTTTATTTTACTGTGCCTGTTATTTTATTTTATTTATTGTTGGTTTTTTTTCTTTTCTCTTTTTTTCTCTGAAAATGCAGAATCATTGTTAACATTATGGAAACATGTAATGTGAAAATCCTATAAATAAATATATCAAAAAAAAAAAAAAAGGCTTTCTCTTCTATCTTAGACTCTGTAGGTCTCACTCAGAATGTAATAGGGCCTACACATTCCTGTAATCACACACTAGATCTAGTTTTGACCTTAGGTGTTGATTTACATAATCTTACTGTTCTTCCACAGACTTCAGTAGTTTCAGATCACTACCTAATTTCATATGAAATGAGTCTTAGTAAAAATGTATGTACACCCGGTTATTGCATGAAACGTTCAATAATGCCAAATACATCTCAGCACTTAATTGAAACCCTTCCAGATTTATCAACTATAGCTTCTCCTTCAGACCCAACAGAGCTAGACAGACTAACTGACTGCGTAGAAAATACGCTCCGATTAACTTTAGACAATGTTGCACATATAAAAGCTAAAAGGATGCAACAGAAAAAGCTCGCTCCGTGGTACAACAATGAAATACGCACCTTAAGACAGACAGTACGGAAATTAGAGCGACAATGGCGACTAACTTATTTCACTCTGCTTGGAAGGACAGCCTTAGCAGGTATAGAAAGGCACTTATCAACACTTAGTATACCTGTCCTCACTCACCAACACACACTCAGCATACCTGTCCTCACTCATCGAACACAACAAAAACAATCCTAGAGTTTAACTTACCAAAAACCAGGAACTGAACCTCAAATACCCACCAACTACAGCAGCAATGATTTCATGGACTTTTTCAATAGCAAAATCTAGAATATTAGACAAAAAGTTCTACCAATACGAGTAACTTATCCTTCATCTGGTTTGGCTGAATCAGCACGAAATGTGGTTTTAGAAGAAACACTAGAAACATTTTGTCCACTCCAGCAGACAGAACTAGAAAAACTTCTCTCTTCTTCAAATTCTGCTACATGCACACTCAATATGATTCCAACAAGCCTATTGAAACAAGTATTACCAGCTATTATTAAACCTTAACTATCATCAACTCTTCTCTTAGTCTGGGTCATGTACCCAAGTCTTTTAAACTAGCTGTGATAAAACCCTTGATAAAGAAACCAAATCTTGACCCCAGAGAACTGTCCAGTTATAGACCCATTTCCAATTTACCTTTAATCTCTAAGATTTTAGAAAAGGCTGTAGCTCGACAACTCTGTTCTCATCTACATAAGAACAACATATATGAAAAATTCCAATCTGGTTTTAGGCTACACCACAGCACAGAGACAGCTTTAGTTAAGATAACAAATGATCTTCTTCTTGCCTCTGATCAGGACCACGTATCTCTACTGGTGTTACTAGATCTAAGTGCAGCTTTTACACTATAGATCAGATATTCTCTCAGACAGATTAGAAAATATAGTTGGAATCACAGGAACAGCGTTATCCTGGTTCACATCTTACCTTAGTGATCGAAAACCTGCAGATAATCACTCCTAGCTAACAATAACAGACCACCTGCAGTATTAGCAGACCACCTGCAGCATTAGCAGACCACCTGCAGCATTAGCCTGCTAAATTATAATAAACCCTCAGATAGTCACTCCTAGATACAATAACAGACCACCTGCAGCATTAGCAGACCACCTGCACCTTTTCGTTGTCTTTTCGTTGTTAAAATAATTGGTTTAACCAAACACGCTCTATGGTTTTAACATTTCCAAAAATATTTTTTTTTCTATAATCTGGGACTCAACTGAAATCTAAACTAGGGCTAGCTACGACCTAGCTTTGCGCTACGGTCTGCAGTTTGGGGGCGTGGCCAGAGAGTATTGTAACTTTACGTTTCAGAGTGTTTCTGACTAAAGATAATATAAACGTTATTTAACCCAAACCCTCCTAGTCTGTTACCATGACAACACATTATACTAAAGCTGTATTATTACAGTATATATGATCATCGTTGCTGTTCACTGCTCTCATCACTGACCTCACGTTTAAAGCTGGCGCAAGCTACCTGACGCTCCAGCGAGGTGAGAGCTCGGCTTAGTGAAGCTGCTGACTGCAGGATATTTCTGAACAGGCATCTCAACACAATCCTTAACACAGTGAAAGACCACCTTAGAACCAGACCACCTAACAACCAGAGCCAGTTGCTAACAACAAACACAGCGTGGGAACTGCGAAGGCTGCCAAAACACGCTTTTAAAATAAAGTGTTTTATACAGTTTCCGCTTTTTCTGTGGTTTAATTGTTGGGTGGGACAAATCTACCTGTTTCTGATATTGGGTGGGACACGATCCCCTCCCCGCCCCCCCTTCCCCACGCTCCCTTGCCGTGTTCAGCGCCTGTTGCAGCGCTGCGGCTATACTGATAGAAACTACTCTGGGAGACAGAAAGATGGAGAACTTTGAGGAGATCTAGTTATTGTAGTTTGTTCTTTGGTTTACCGACTTACAACATGTCATTTCAGAGAGTTTAGGAGGCTGTTTGTTTGTTTGTTTGTTTGTTTGTTTGTTTGTTTGTGACCTGCAGCAGGAGTGAAATGCAAATATCCCATATCAACCCTTGCCGAGCTTAGAATCTTTTAGTGGTCTTCAGCAGGCCTCGCAGATCTTACAGAAGCTCATTCTGATCTAATCATGAACAATGACATCTGGAATAAACGCAGGTCACTGTTAATGATATACATTTAGAGTTTCTCTACAGCCGTTTCACCATTTCACCGCTCCGTTATCTGACATAACGATACACAGTCGGCCCCGCCCTCGCTACATTTAATCAAAGTTCGATCCCGATCTTTCCGGTACTCCGAGTAGTTATCAAAGCGGTGGTAAACAATGCAGACATACATTGGAAAGACTTTACCAAAACCTCCAAAAACTTTACTGAGACTCAACACACGAACCTACTGAGAAAAAAAAATCACATGTAGTTCATTAAAACACAATTTTACAAACATACTACAATCTTTACCTTGGTATGATGTTCTTTGAGTTTTGGTTACTTATTAAATGTAATAAATTACTATTGTGAGACCTCCACATTATGGACAGAGTGCAAATTGCTTGTAGCATACAGAGACACAACAGATTAACATACTACAATGTTTAATTTCGTGATGGTAATGAAATCACTACTGTGAAACATCTACATGACATAAAGATCTAAAATCATTTGTAGTATGTAGTGACCCCTCAGATGAACATACTACAACTCTTTGTTTGGTAAGATATACATCGTTTACATTTTAGTTAATTTTTATAATAAAAAATAATTACTACTGTGAAACACTCAAATGACATACAGATCTAAAATCACTTGTAGTGTACAGAGATCCATCGGTCGAACGTACTACAACTAATTTTTAGATATTTAGATATTTTAAAAGGCATACATAATAGGACTTTAAATGTTATTGTTAATACATAGTATATAACAAGTGATGTTAGATCTCTGTCATTTAGA
This sequence comes from Megaleporinus macrocephalus, assembly GCA_021613375.1. Lineage (NCBI taxonomy): Eukaryota > Metazoa > Chordata > Actinopteri > Characiformes > Anostomidae > Megaleporinus > Megaleporinus macrocephalus. The sequence goes on along the minus strand of CM038708.1, from coordinate 705,156 downwards.
TGTTTCACATTAGAGATTTTATTATTATAATAATTAACTAAAATTTAACCGAAGCATATTTTAAGAAACAAAGAGTTGTAGTATGTTCATCTGATGGGTCACTAAATAATACAGGTGATTTTAGATCTCTATGTCATTTGAGTGTTTCACAGTAGTTATTTTTTTTATTATACAAAATCAACTGAAATTCAACCGAAGCATATTTTAAGAAACAAAGAGTTGTAGTATGTTTGCTTGATGGGTCTCTAAACACTACAAGTGATTTCAGAGCTTGTATTATGTTTCTAGAATTGTGTTTTAATAAACTTCACATTATTTTATTTTTTTCAGTAGGTTATTGTGTTGTGTCTCAGTAAAGTTTTAGGTGTTTTTCAGAATCAGAATCAGAATCAGAAATACTTTATTGATCCCAGGGGAAAATTGCAGTTATTGTTTTTTGTTAAGTCTTTGCGATGAATGTCTGCATTGTTTACCACCGCTTTGATAAAGTAGCAGATTTTGACATGATCTGTGTATTTCAGTACGTTTCAGGTCTTTAAAAATAACACAGACAAGCTCCTCATTTCTCTGGATGTTGTACGTTTTTGAACAATACCGCACTTTACAGACGCGCCCTTGTCTTCAGCGCCTGCTGCAGCGACGCCGGCTATATTGATAAACTCCTCGGAGAACCGGAAACATCGGGAACTCTGACGAAATGTAACGATTGTAGTTTGTTCTCTGGTTTACTACGACTTAGAAAATGTAATTTCAGAGATTTCAGAGGTTGTTTGTGAGCTGCAGCAGCGGCGAATAAAGCATTACCGAGCTCTGATCTAGAACCTTCTCTGGAGAACATTGAGTTCTACTAGAATTTTAATCTCCACTGAGTTTAGTTTAAAGCTGTAAAACAGACTCACACGTGTTGTTAGTTTAATCTCCACATCAGTAAATGTAGATCAGTGATTATTATAAACTTACCGTGTGGATTAAAGTCTCTGTTATTGAGTCTCTGCTTCTTCTTCTCCTACAGCCGCTCCCTGCTCTCTACTTTCAGTTCTGAATCAGGAAGTGCTCAGTTTCAGGAGGTGCTGAGCCGGATATCCGACCTTCTCTGTTGTACTTTTACTGAAATGAACGAGCAGAAATAATCAGACCTACATCTCTTCACTGCTTCATCGGCGCGTTTATGTAAAAGTACAAACTAATAACCACAAAGCAAAATGTACTCGTTTATATAACAAACCGAGTGCAGTCGGTAAAAACACATACACCGGGGGTGGGGTGGGGTGGGGTGGGGGGCGGCTACCTCACACTACTGTCAATCAAACTATATTTATACATTGTTCCTTTTTATGCACTCCCAAGTTTTGAAGTTGTACACGAGCTCCATGTGGAATACGTAGAAAGATGATGTTTTCAGATATAAAACATTTTCCTGACAGTAAAATGATATTGATATTGATTATCATAGTCTTTGAAAGGAATTCCACATACATAATAACCAGCTGTGTAAATTTACTAAGACCAAAATCTAGTTAATAATGTACATCATCCCAAAGTGCTGTAGAGCATTTACAGGAAACCAACCAATGTTCAGTTGTTTCAACATCTTCTTTACTGAAAGTTTAAATATTCTCATTTATATTAAACTGTATCATCTGAAAATCTCTTTATCAAGATCATCTTGAACAGGGAATGTAATGTATAGTTCTTTAAAAAAGAAGAACTGAATGTTTAAAGCACACATTCAGGTACAGCGTCCTGTTAAATCAGCTCCTAGGAAAGTTCTCTGAAAGTTCTGCATATAAAAAATCTTGCTCTTGTATTAAGAGCTGTATTAGGAGTTGGGGAGTATCCTGTGGAACCGCCTTAATGACAGTATTATATTGTTTACGATCACAAATCAAATTAAACCTCTTACAGAGTTTTTCTTCCAGGAGTCACCAGGAGTACATCTGATCCACATGAGCAGACTGACTGGGAGGAGACAAGCTGTTGAAGCTCATGCATACTAGCTCGTTAATAAGGCCTTTAAGAACAAGAATATAAAATATTTAGACTGAAGAAACAATTCAGGACTCTGTGACTGACTGTTATATCAAATCATCTACACGTCTATGATCACTGGATTACAGAGGTGTTTGGGCCGTAGTCTCCTGCTGGCACACACTTACTGTAATTGGGGAGTTAATGTAGGTACTTCTGGTTGGTGTAGACAGTAAGAGGAACAGCAGTGGTCTACCTGTCACTACAGAGTCTGTGACTTTAAGGACACACCCACTAGTCAGTACAGCAGCTGAGGAGCGTTTGAAGCCTTTTTAAATGCAGGACTCTGGGGTGTTCCGTTTCTTTGGGTTAAGCTGTTTTTGTTCCTGTTGGTCTGGAGTTCTTGCTGCTGAAGGTTTGTTGCTGGTTCCGTTACTCAGTACTTGTTAGGTCTAAATCTGCATCTGGTTGTTGTTTCAAGTTTAGGAGATGGTGTCCAGCTGGTGCTCAGAGATTGTGAACGTGAGCTTGGCAGTGGGGGATGGTCTGATCTCCCCAGATGTTTATGGAATGACGTAATGGTATGATCCCCCTAGATGTTTATGGAATGACGTAATGGTCTGATCCCCCTAGATGTTTATGGAATGACGTAATGGTATGATCCCCCTAGATGTTTATGGAATGCAGTGGTGGAATATTTTAAATGATTACATATTCTTCAACATCAACACACTTCTTCAAACATGTTTTTGTGTTTAACATGTGTTATATATGTGTGTGTATATATATGTGTGTGTATATATATATATATATATATATATATATATATATATATATAATTAGTGTGTATGTGTGTATATATATATATATATTAATTAGTGTGTATGTGTATATATATATTAATTAGTGTGTATGTGTGTATATATATATATATATATATATATATATATATATATATATATATAATTAGTGTGTATGTGTGTGTATATATATATAATTAGTGTGTATGTGTATATATATATTAATTAGTGTGTATGTGTGTATATATATATATATATATATATATATATATATATATATATATATATATATATATATATATATATATATATAATTATTGTACTTATTTATTTGTTTGTTTACTGGGAAACAATATTCAGACAGTATATACAGTCTATCCAAAACAACTACATTTCTACATCAAGGGCTCCCTATATTTAAAATATTGTTTTATTTTACATTTTTAATAATAATAATAACAATAATAATAAAGAAGCGTTATAACACAGAGCGTTACATTACTGTGTGTAAAATGAACAGAATGTGTAAAACTGCACATATTACAGACATTACATACAATTATACTCTACACAGCGTGTACACAGAAATAGTGTTTCAGTAATAACTGTTCAGGAAATGGTTCATGTTCTGTTGGGGTCTGTTCTCCTGATAATAATAAATATGATCATCACTAAAATACAAACTGTCCTCAAATGTATAAATCATCAGCTACTGTCACTCCCACATACACATTAGATTCTACTTTTAAATAAATAAAGAAATCCTAAATTACTGCATTTCTAATACAGAGTCTATTATATTAATCGTCATTACTGCACATTAAACTGTATCTTAAACTCTGTGTACGTAGAAATAAACATCTACTGTTTCTTACTTTAACTTCCACAAGAGGAACCATGTAGGACAATCAAGCAGAATCATCTCTAAACTCCATACAGGATCAAAATCAGAGTTTATCAGACTAAACCAGTTACTGACTGGATCTTGGAGGTGGGGAGTATCTGTCCCACCAGTTTAAATGATTAGAAGTTGTGTAGAAACACATTAAAGAGACTGTGTGTGTTTCTATACAGTAGCTGGAAACAGTATCCAGTATAGAGAAATTTGGAATGAAAAGATGAACTCAACAGAATCCCTTTACAAGATAAAGACTGAACTGACTGAATGAAGCTTTTCAGTGTAACTAGTTTCAGTTGAACTGGAATGGAATTCTTTTTGGATCAAAACAAACAGTTAATAAAACATCATTAATTCATTTTATTATTTTTATTATTCACTTATTTATTATGAGGTATATTCAGAGAGTTACAGATAAAAGAATCTACAGTAGATTGAAATGATTCAGGATTATGATCTAGTGATCTTTGTGTGTTATACCATCATGTCAAGATCAAAAGACTGATTGATCATTTAAGTTAGAGCTACTGGAAATAAGCAGAAAGGACAGTTAGTTCTGATTGGCTCTTGTGAAATTCCAAGTTCAGAAGGTCTGAGTATAACCGGTACAGTGATCACTTACAAGAAAGAAGTTTATTCAGATGTACCATTAGTATACTTCTTTTAAACTAAAAGGAAGTGAGTATGCTTTCAGTTTACTTGTTAGGTACTTCTCAGTGATATACTAAACACAGTTATACTTAAGTATGCTGGGGTTATACTGATAAGTATAGAAGAGTCTAAGTATATTTGGCCTTTACTTGTACTTAATCTTTTGATTGAGATAGAGATGGCACAAAAACACATCCAGTACAATATTAATTTAAAATTAGATTTATAAAGATTTATAAAGATACAAATATGTTTCTGAGTGTGTCTTGTTTATTTTACGTGTGTCCACTGGTGAGTTAGTAAACATTAAGTTCTATTTTAAGTAGAAAAAAAATCTTAAACCTAGTCATATACTTTAAAGTACAACAATAATATAAGCAGTAAATTATAAGTATTATGTTAAGTTCACTTACAAAAGAAAACTTACAAGCTAGTAAACTAACAGTAAACCCTTAAATTTACTTTTAGTGTAGTTGCAGTACAAAAGATGTAAACTAGTTTATACTTGGTTTACTACTCTTATACTTAAAGTCTACTTAAAATTATACTTTTAAAAACTAGAAAGTGGCCAATTTAGTCCCAAGAAGTATTAAAATAGTACATATACAAGTGTACTACTAGTACAATTACATTAGTATAGTAACTGCATAAAGTATACTTCATAAAATGAACTTTAAGTATACTTATTTTCTGTAAGGGATATCTCCTGCAGTTCATGTGAATCATGGTCTGTAACATCTGTTTTCATATGTAGTTTAATAAAAGTAATAAAAGCTGTTGTGTGAGATTCAGTGTGAGATTGGAAATGTTCTGATTCAGGAGTCTGATTAATTATTAGTGTGTATTATATGTTAAATGAGATTAACACAGATTAATACTCTCAGATTTGGTCTTCAGGTGCTGCTTACAGTGTACAGTCACTCCCTGGTTGTGGGTAAAGGCTGGTGTAGAGTTCAGTTCTCTGGTTCTACTCCGTGTTCAGTGAATGAGATTAAACAGCAGGTCTTTTTCTTAAACCCGCTTTTAACGCTCTGTTACTTTCACAATCACAATCTGATGTTCTGATCCAACACGCTCGGCGTGCCTTCACTCTCATTACCGCAGGTTCTGATGTTGCGGATCGGGCGAATGTTGCCATCTGCCGGCGGAATGTTGCTACTGCGGCGGTTTAAGGTGGAGCGGATAATTGGAATAAGACTCTGGAGAGTAAGTAACAGCTTCGTCACTGTAGAGACTGATCTGGGTTCAGTTCTGAATAATTTCACAGTTCTGATTCAGGAATGTTCTATATTAGAACTGTTATAATATAGAGTTATAAACTTCTAGTAGAACCCAATGTTCTCCAGAGAAGGTTCTAGATCAGGGTGTAAGATGACTGATGGTAAAAAGGTGGTGACAGACGTGTTTGAAATGGCATAAGGACTGTAGAGAAATTCAGTACTGACACACAGGAAATGGGACGATTCTTGTTTTTGTTTATGTTTATTTTCAGTGGAAGAATCAAAATAAAGCTTTGTTTAAAAATCCAATATTAAAGAAACAAGAGTAATATATAAGTCATATTTTAGTCTTTCAGGTTTAAACATTTTCACTTTAATCAGAAATACCTGAGCAGGTCTGGATGACAGTTAATAACCTATAACGAGAGGAAAGATCAGACATGAGTGTTAAACATCACGCTGGTAGATTTTACTGTGTTTGTATGTTTGATTTAATTTTGTTCTATAATCAAACAAAACAAAGAATAAATGAAAGTAAATGAAAGTTGTGATAAACAACTACACACTGAGCTCCACTACTGATCTAGTCCTGATCACTCCAGCATATCTACACACTGAGCTCCACTACTGATCTAGTCCTGATCACTCCAGCATATCTACACACTGAGCTCCACTACTGATCTAGTCCTGATCACTCCAGCATATCTATACACTGAGCTCCACTACTGATCTAGTCCTGATCACTCCAGCATATCTATACACTGAGCTCCACTACTGATCTAGTCCTGATCACTCCAGCATATCTACACACTGAGCTCCACTACTGATCTAGTCCTGACCACCCAGCATATCTACACACTGAGCTCCACTACTGATCTAGTCCTGATCACTCCAGCATATCATGTGCTCACAGTAGGGTGTGTCTCGGTCTTGTAGAGTTCTCAGTCATCCTTGCTTTTCCTGACACGTTAACTCAATAATGAGCGGATCATCAGCTAAATGAGTAGATCAGGTGTGTTGGGAACAGAGAAAGCACTACAAACTGCAAAACAGTGCTGGGCCTCCAGGACCAGGGTCCAGAAACACTGGTCTAGGCACTCCTCAGTGATGGCCAGATTCTCCTGGTCTTCAGGATCTAGGGCTATTTTGGCACCAAAGAAGAGGATAAAACATGCACTCTCCACTGTGATGAGAACGTCCAGCAGTTATTGTGTCAAATACAGAGTAGAAACAAAGCCAGGAGCATTTAAACAGAGATGTTAAAGTTGGTAAGCTTTCAGCACAAGCTAGCATTTCTGTTATATACAAATTTAGATTTTCTTTGGGGGTCATAGAAAAACCTGTAATTGTTAAGTTAGTCAGAGTCTGAGAACATCAGACATAAGTACTGAGACAAACTGCATGCCCTGGTCAGTTAGCAGTTTGTTTGAGGTTCCCATGCCACTGAACATCATGACTAGCTGTGATAGCTCTGGATGTGTTTTTCTCAATGACATGCCCTCAGGATACCGGGAGGAACAATTAGTGAATACAAGAACATGTTTATACCTCCAGATGCCATTTGCAGCAACCCCACAAAATTCACTCTCAGTCATTTAAAGGGAACCCAAGCATTAAGACAGAGGGCTGAGTGGTGCTCTGGCAGATAGGAAGTAATGTAAATTCCACACCTGGTGCACCGTATCAGCTGTCTTTAGTGGGAGAAACTCTGTTCTGGTAGGAAACTTTATTCCAGAAACAGAAACTTCTCAGAGTGCTGCTCTTCCTCAGACTGAGTGTGCAGGAAACTGGCAGAGACCAGTATGTGAGCAGCTCAGGACCAGTTCAACTGCTCTGTCTGTCTGGATCTGCTGAAGGAATCAGGAACAACTGCCTACTGGTGTACGGGGTACATCCCAGAACGTGTTTCACCAGGTCTCTATTCTCTCTCACACAGACGCATTGAGGACTCCTCACCAATCCAGAATCCAGCATAGACCGGCTCAGAACGTGGTGGTGAGAGTGTGAAGGTGGGTCATTGTAGGTGTCTTAGATGGGATGGTGTAGAAAGAGAGAATACCAAACACCCAGTGCAGACACACTCTTACTCTTTTTGGGGGGCAGCAGGTAAACTGAGAAACTGTTCTCACAGCAGTTCAGACTCCAGGACTGAGGATTGTATCCAAACCCACTTTCCATACGCTCTCCTTTCCTGTTGATCCCTTTATATATATATATATATATAAACTGCAGGAGGAGGTTCTAGCTTCTGTGTGAGTTTTTATATATATATATATATATATATGAAAGCTGAAAGCTGTACGTCCTGTTTTATTTCTTAAATTTAAAAATGCTGATTTTGTAACATCGTCTGTGTGAGATGTTAAATTTAAGGAGGATCTAAAATTACACCAAGATTGGGTTTGTTTGGGCAAGTTCTCTCAGCGCTGTCTGACAGGAAACTGCTTTCTGACATGCTTCCTGTACTGGCAGCAGAGCTGCTAAACTTCCTAAACTTCCTGTTTACAAGTGCAGCTCAAGAGAAGTTAAACTGAGCCACAGATACGAGACGAGAAGGTGGAGCTCTATGTGCACTGCCGAGACACAGTGGACAGCCAATAGAAACGATCACCACAGCCATTGAATGCTCTGTTGCAGTCCCTCTACTTCAGTGCCTCCATAGAAAGAGTAGACGTGGTCGGTGGAGCTAATGCACTCCTACATATTCAAAGACTTTATTCATTCTGTGTGGGTCACATGGATGGCTATGAGGTGATTGCCACAGAGTACGCAGTAGGATATATATATATAAATACTCATTTGGTTCTATAGAAAACTAGACAATCTTCTTCACTGGTCTTCCCCACACAAGCTCTCCTCCACTGAGAGGACAACACAGGTGGAGACCGTATGTGATCTTTATCCAGACTGTAGAGACTGATCTGGGTTCTGTACTGAGCTGGAATAATATCTCCAGAGAAGAGTCCTGATTCAGGAATGTTCTATTTACTGGAGTACAGAGTTTATAAGCAGCTTCACTCAGACTCACAGTCAGAACTGCTTTAGCGGTGTTACTGTCTCTTTAAGAGAAATAACACTGCGTCACTCCAAAACCGAAAGTAGAGAGTAGAGAGAAGAAGCAGAGACTCAATAACAGAGACTTTATTCCACACGGTAAGTTTATAATAATCACTGATCTACATTTACTGATGTGGAGATTAAACTAACAACACGTGTGAGTCTGTTTTACAGCTTTAAACTAAACTCAGTGGAGATTAAACTTCTAGTAGAACTGAATGTTCTCCACAGAAGGTTCTAGATCAGGGTGTAAGATGGCGGATGGTGACAGGCGTGTGTGAAATGGCGTAACGACTGTAGAGCAAGTCAGTAGTCCTTAATCTACATCACACGTACTGAACTGTGTAGATCGTTCTTCAGGAAATAGAAGAGAAACACTTTTATACAGTCTGGCTCGTGTACCTTTAATCATTTAATGATCTTTTAAAAATTCAGTACTGACACACAGGAAATGGGACCATTCTGGTTATTGTTTATTTTCAGTAGAATAATTAAAATAAAGCTTTGTTAAAAAAATCGAATCAGAAAGAAACAAGAATAAATTATACGTCATATTTTACTTTTTCAGGTTTAACTATTTTTAACTTTAATCAGAAATAAGCAGGTCGGGGTGACTGTTAATAACCTATAACGAGAGGAAAGATCAGACATGAGTTTTAAACATCACGCTGGTGGTCTTTACTGTGTTTGTATACGTGTTTGTGTGTTTGATTGAATGTTGTTCTGGAGTTATATACCATTATATTTCATATTCAGCAAACACTCCACGCATTACCTCACTTGTGACGTCATGGGTCTATCGGCCAATCACAATCAAGCAACTGAGAGGAGTATTTTTTGGGGGGCGGGTTGAAGGAGTAGAGTTCTGACCCAGCGCTGGAGGAGCGGTAGTAGATTACTTCTACGTGTTTCCTGAGCACTCTACTTTCCACGCTGAAGTGATCAGCTAGAGGGTTTAAAGGGAGACCGCCGTGTCTCTCACTCTCCAGGATGTCCTATACACTCTCTCTCTCTCTCTCTCTCATACACACACACAGCCTCTTAGAAACGAGTGTGTGTAGGAATGCTGAAGCTGAGGTGGCTGAATGTCTTGTTTATCAGTTGGTCATGTGTGGGTTTGAACGTGGGACTGTGTTTTTGGGGGATTCAGTATAAAGTATGTAAATTCTGTAAATACACTTTTGGTGATAATTATTCAAACAGATATTAACATGTGCTCACAGTGCACGGCTGTTTGTGATGAGCTCAGTAGTAGCAGTTCTTACACCACCCCAACCTGAGAAGGAGTTCTGTAACCGTGGGTAGAGGAACCTGTTTCAGAACTGAGTTAATGATTAGCGAATTCTGCTAGTTATATTAAAATACTCATAGCTGTAGTTACAAGATCAGTGAATAAAAATTAAAAAGATAAATAAACAAATGTCTAAACACAAACGACAAAAACACGTATATAACATGTACATGATCAGTAAGTGTGAGTCTGAGTTTCAAGTTTATTTGTCATTTGCACATCATGTCAGGACGTAACATGCATTGAAATGTTTGGGGTGAGACTCATATAATACTGCCCTGCTGTAGTTTTATCTATGTAAAACAGTACAAACATACAATAAATAGACAATAATAAAGTAAAAATAAGCTAGAAAATATACATATAGTTATAACTGAAATATATAAAGGACTATACAAAACATACACAAGATATATACATAAGATATACATGAGGACATCTGTGAAAAATTCTGTATAGGCAGGTTATCTAAGAAGATATATCTATTTAAAGTGACTTAGTGATATTGTCCAAAGCAGTGATATCAGAATAAATAATATAGTGTAAGTGTAACATAATATAATATAGCAGTGATATCAGAATAAATAATATAATAGTGTAACATAATGTAATATAGCAGTGATATCAGAATAAATAATATAAAAGTGTAATATAATGTAATATAGCAGTGATATCAGAATAAATAATATAATAATATAAATAGCAGTGATATCAGAATAAATAATATAAAAGTGTAACATAATATAATGTAATATAGCAGCGATATCAGAATAAATAATATAAAAGTGTAACATAATGTAATATAGCAGTGATATCAGAATAAATAATATAATAGTATAATATAATATAGCAGTGATATCAGAATAAATAATATAATAGTGTAACATAATATAATATAGCAGTGATATCAGAATAAATAATATAATAGTGTAACATAATGTAATATAGCAGTGATATCAGAATAAATAATATAAAAGTGTAACATAATGTAATATAGCAGTGATATCAGAATAAATAATATAAAAGTGTAACATAATGTAATATAGCAGTGATATCAGAATAAATAATATAAAAGTGTAACATAATGTAATATAGCAGTGATATCAGAATAAATAATATAATAGTGTAACATAATGTAATATAGCAGTGATATCAGAATAAATAATATAAAAGTGTAACATAATGTAATATAGCAGTGATATCAGAATAAATAATATAAAAGTATAATATAATGTAATATAGCAGCGATATCAGAATAAATAATATAATAGTGTAACATAATATAATATAGCAGTGATATCAGAATAAATAATATAAAAGTGTAACATAATGTAATATAGCAGCGATATCAGAATAAATAATATAATAGTGTAATATAATATAATGTAATATAGCAGCGATATCAAAATAAATAATATAATAGTGTAACATAATATAATATAGCAGTGATATCAGAATAAATAATATAAAAGTGTAACATAATATAATATAGCAGTGATATCAGAATAAATAATATAATAGTATAATATAATATAGCAGTGATATCAGAATAAATAATATAATAGTATAATATAATATAGCAGCGATATCCGAATAAATCATATAAAAGTGTAACATAATATAATATAACAGTGATATCAGAATAAATAATATAATAGTGTAACATAATATAATATAGCAGTGATATCAGAATAAATAATATAAAAGTGTAACATAATATAATATAGCAGTGATATCAGAATAAATAATATAATAATATAATATAATATAGCAGTGATATCAGAATAAATAATATAATAGTATAATATAATATAGCAGCGATATCAGAATAAATAATATAATAGTATAATATAATATAGCAGCGATATCAGAATAAATAATATAATAGTATAATATAATACAGCAGCGATATCAGAATAAATAATATAATAGTATAATATAATATAATATAGCAGTGATATCAGAATAAATAATATAAAAGTGTAACATAATATAATACAGCAGCGATATCAGAATAAATAATATAATAGTATAATATAATATAATATAGCAGTGATATCAGAATAAATAATATAAAAGTGTAACATAATATAATACAGCAGCGATATCAGAATAAATAATATAATAGTATAATATAATATAATATAGCAGCGATATCAGAATAAATAATATAATAGTATAATATAATATAGCAGTGATATCAGAATAAATAATATAAAAGTGTAACATAATACAATACAGCAGCGATATCAGAATAAATAATATAATAGTATAATATAATATAATATAGCAGTGATATCAGAATAAATAATATAATAGTATAATATAATATAGCAGTGATATCAGAATAAATAATATAAAAGTGTAACACAATATAATACAGCAGCGATATCAGAATAAATAATATAATAGTATAATATAATATAGCAGCGATATCAGAATAAATACTATAAAGTGTAACAATGTGCAGTAGTGGAGTGAACGGTATAAGGGTCTTTCAGCCTCACAGTTTGTTCAGGAGTCTGACAGCGTGAGGGTAGAAGCTGTTCAGTAGCTGGTTGTTCTGGTCTGGATGTGGAATCTCCTGCCTGATGGCAGTATAGTGAACAGGCCGTGTGCTGGGTGACCTCTGTCTAACCTGATCTTCTGGATTAGCTAACCTGATCTTCTGGAGAGGAGAACGCCGAGGAACTTAACACTGCTGACTCTCTCCACTTCAGCCCCGTTGATGTAAAGGGGAGAGTGACCGCCCTTCTGCTGCTTCCTGTAGTTCACAATCATCTCCTTCGTTTTGCTGATGTTTAGACAGAGATTGTTGCCGTGGCTCCACTCTGACAGAGCGCTGACCTCGTCTCTATAGGCTCTTTCATCTCCATCTGTGATGAGGCCTAAGATTGTAGTGTCATCAGCGAATTTGAAGATGAGGTTGGAGGAGTGTTTGGCTACACATTCATTAGTGTACAGGGAGTACAGGAGGGGGCTGAGTACACATCCCTGGGGGGCCCCCGTGCTCAGACTCAGAGTGGAAGAGATGCTGTCACCCACCCTCACCACCTGCTGTCTGCTCGTCAGGAAGTCCAGTATCCAGTTGCAGAGATGAGAGTTCAAAGTCTTTGATCTTCGGGATGAGTTTGGCTGGAATGATTGTGTTGAACGCTGAGCTGTAATCTATGAACAGCATCTCACATACGTGTTCTTTCTGTCTGAGTGTGTGAGAGCAGTGTGTCTGAGTGTGTGAGAGCAGTGTGTCTGAGTGTGTGAGAGCAGTGTGTCTGAGTGTGTGAGAGCAGTGTGTCTGAGTGTGTGAGAGCAGTGTGTCTGAGTGTGTGAGAGCAGTGTGTCTAAGTGTGTAAGAGCAGTGTGTCTGAGTGTGTAAGAGCAGTGTGTCTGAGTGTGTAAGAGCAGTGTGTCTGAGTGTGAGAGAGCAGTGTGTCTGAGTGTGAGAGAGCAGTGTGTCTGAGTGTGAGAGAGCAGTGTGTCTGAGTGTGAGAGCAGTGTGTGAGAGCAGTGTGTCTGAGTGTGTGAGAGCAGTGTGTCTGAGTGTGTAAGAGCAGTGTGTCTGAGTGTGTAAGAGCAGTGTGTCTGAGTGTGTAAGAGCAGTGTGTCTGAGTGTGAGAGAGCAGTGTGTCTGAGTGTGTGAGAGCAGTGTGTCTGAGTGTGTGAGAGCAGTGTGTGTGAGTGTGTGAGAGCAATGTGTGTGAGTGTGTGAGAGCAGTGTGTGTGAGTGTGTGAGAGCAGTGTGTCTGAGTGTGTGAGAGCAGTGTGTCTGAGTGTGTGAGAGCAGTGTGTCTGAGTGTGTGAGAGCAGTGTGTCTGAAAGCAGTGTGTGTGAGAGCAGTGTGTGTGAGTGTGTAGGGAGCAGTGTGTCCGAGTGTGTAAGAGCAGTGTGTGTGAGTGTGTAAGAGCAGTGTGTCTGAGTGTGTGAGAGCAGTGTGTGTGAGTGTGTAGGGAGCAGTGTGTCCGAGTGTATAAGAGCAGTGTGTGTGAGTGTGTAAGAGCAGAGTGTGTGTGTGTGTAAGAGCAGTGTGTCTGAGTGTGTGAGAGCAGTGGGAGGTGTTATTTGCCTCAAAGCGAGCATAATGTGCATTAAGCTCATCTGCAAGTGAGGATGACTGAGCTGAGGTGGGATGTAGACTGTAGTGAGGATGACTGAGCTGAGGTGGGATGTAGACTGTAGTGAGGATGACTGAGCTGAGGTGGGATGTAGACTGTAGTGAGGATGGCTGAGCTGAGGTGGGATGTAGGCTGTAGTGAGGATGACTGAGCTCAGGTGGGATGTAGACTGTAGTGAGGATGACTGAGCTGAGGTGGGATGTAGACTGTAGTGAGGATGACTGAGCTGAGGTGGGATGTAGACTGTAGTGAGGATGACTGAGCTGAGGTGGGATGTCGACTGTAGTGAGGATGACTGAGCTGAGGTGGGATGTAGACTGTAGTGAGGATGACTGAGGTGGGATGTAGACTGTAGTGAGGATGACTGAGCTGAGGTGGGATGTAGACTGTGGTGAGGATGACTGAGCTGAGGTGGGATGTAGGCTGTAGTGAGGATGACTGAGCTGAGGTGGGATGTAGACTGTAGTGAGGATGACTGAGCTGAGGTGGGATGTAGACTGTAGTGAGGATGACTGAGCTGAGGTGGGATGTAGGCTGTAGTGAGGATGACTGAGCTGAGGTGGGATGTAGGCTGTAGTGAGGATGACTGAGCTGAGGTGGGATGTAGGCTGTAGTGAGGATGACTGAGCTGAGGTGGGATGTAGGCTGTAGTGAGGATGACTGAGGTGGGATGTAGACTGTAGTGAGGATTACTGAGCTGAGGTGGGATGTAGACTGTAGTGAGGATGACTGAGCTGAGGTGGGATGTAGGCTGTAGTGAGGATGACTGAGCTGAGGTGGGATGTAGACTGTGGTGAGGATGACTGAGCTGAGGTGGGATGTAGACTGTAGTGAGGATGACTGAGGTGGGATGTAGACTGTAGTGAGGATGACTGAGCTGAGGTGGGATGTAGGCTGTAGTGAGGATGACTGAGCTGAGGTGGGATGTAGACTGTAGTGAGGATGGCTGAGGTGGGATGTAGACTGTAGTGAGGATGACTGAGGTGGGATGTAGACTATAGTGAGGATGACTGAGCTGAGGTGGGATGTAGGCTGTAGTGAGGATGACTGAGCTGAGGTGGGATGTAGGCTGTAGTGAGGATGACTGAGGTGGGATGTAGACTGTAGTGAGGATGACTGAGCTGAGGTGGGATGTAGACTGTAGTGAGGATGACTGAGCTGAGGTGGGATGTAGACTGTAGTGAGGATGACTGAGCTGAGGTGGGATGTAGACTGTAGTGAGGATGACTGAGCTGAGGTGGGATGTAGACTGTAGTGAGGATGACTGAGCTGAGGTGGGATGTAGGCTGTAGTGAGGATGACTGAGGTGGGATGTAGACTGTAGTGAGGATGACTGAGCTGAGGTGGGATGTAGACTGTAGTGAGGATGACTGAGCTGAGGTGGGATGTAGACTGTGGTGAGGATGACTGAGCTGAGGTGGGATGTAGACTGTAGTGAGGATGACTGAGGTGGGATGTAGACTGTAGTGAGGATGACTGAGCTGAGGTGGGATGTAGACTGTAGTGAGGATGACTGAGGTGGGATGTAGACTGTAGTGAGGATGACTGAGCTGAGGTGGGATGTAGACTGTAGTGAGGATGACTGAGCTGAGGTGGGATGTAGGCTGTAGTGAGGATGACTGAGCTGAGGTGGGATGTAGACTGTAGTGAGGATGACTGAGCTGAGGTGGGATGTAGGCTGTAGTGAGGATGACTGAGCTGAGGTGGGATGTAGGCTGTAGTGAGGATGACTGAGCTGAGGTGGGATGTAGACTGTAGTGAGGATGACTGAGCTGAGGTGGGATGTAGGCTGTAGTGAGGATGACTGAGCTGAGGTGGGATGTAGACTGTAGTGAGGATGACTGAGGTGGGATGTAGACTGTAGTGAGGATGACTGAGCTGAGGTGGGATGTAGACTGTAGTGAGGATGACTGAGGTGGGATGTAGACTGTAGTGAGGATGACTGAGCTGAGGTGGGATGTAGACTGTAGTGAGGGTGACTGAGCTGAGGTGGGATGTAGACTGTAGTGAGGGTGACTGAGCTGAGGTGGGATGTAGACTGTAGTGAGGGTGACTGAGCTGAGGTGGGATGTAGACTGTAGTGAGGATGACTGAGCTGAGGTGGGATGAAGACTGTAGTGAGGATGACTGAGCTGAGGTGGGATGTAGACTGTAGTGAGGATGACTGAGGTGGGATGTAGACTGTAGTGAGGATGACTGAGCTGAGGTGGGATGTAGACTGTAGTGAGGATGACTGAGCTGAGGTGGGATGTAGACTGTAGTGAGGATGACTGAGCTGAGGTGGGATGTAGACTGTGGTGAGGATGACTGAGCTGAGGTGGGATGTAGGCTGTAGTGAGGATGACTGAGCTGAGGTGGGATGTAGACTGTAGTGAGGATGACTGAGCTGAGGTGGGATGTAGACTGTAGTGAGGATGACTGAGGTGGGATGTAGACTGTAGTGAGGATGACTGAGCTGAGGTGGGATGTAGACTGTAGTGAGGATGACTGAGCTGAGGTGGGATGTAGGCTGTAGTGAGGATGACTGAGCTGAGGTGGGATGTAGGCTGTAGTGAGGATGACTGAGCTGAGGTGGGATGTAGACTGTAGTGAGGATGACTGAGGTGGGATGTAGACTGTAGTGAGGATGACTGAGCTGAGGTGGGATGTAGGCTGTAGTGAGGATGACTGAGGTGAGGTGGGATGTAGACTGTAGTGAGGATGACTGAGCTGAGGTGGGATGTAGGCTGTAGTGAGGATGACTGAGCTGAGGTGGGATGTAGGCTGTAGTGAGGATGACTGAGCTGAGGTGGGATGTAGGCTGTAGTGAGGATGACTGAGCTGAGGTGGGATGTAGACTGTAGTGAGGATGACTGAGCTGAGGTGGGATGTAGACTGTAGTGAGGATGACTGAGCTGAGGTGGGATGTAGACTGTAGTGAGGATGACTGAGCTGAGGTGGGATGTAGGCTGTAGTGAGGATGACTGAGCTGAGGTGGGATGTAGACTGTAGTGAGGATGACTGAGCTGAGGTGGGATGTAGACTGTAGTGAGGATGACTGAGGTGGGATGTAGACTGTAGTGAGGATGACTGAGCTGAGGTGGGATGTAGACTGTAGTGAGGTTGACTGAGCTGAGGTGGGATGTAGACTGTAGTGAGGATGACTGAGCTGAGGTGGGATGTAGACTGTAGTGAGGATGACTGAGCTGAGGTGGGATGTAGGCTGTAGTGAGGATGACTGAGGTGGGATGTAGACTGTAGTGAGGATGACTGAGCTGAGGTGGGATGAAGACTGTAGTGAGGATGACTGAGCTGAGGTGGGATGTAGACTGTAGCGAGGATGACTGAGCTGAGGTGGGATGTAGACTGTAGTGAGGATGACTGAGCTGAGGTGGGATGTAGACTGTAGTGAGGATGACTGAGGTGGGATGTAGACTGTAGTGAGGATGACTGAGCTGAGGTGGGATGTAGACTGTAGTGAGGATGACTGAGCTGAGGTGGGATGTAGGCTGTAGTGAGGATGACTGAGCTGAGGTGGGATGTAGGCTGTAGTGAGGATGACTGAGCTGAGGTGGGATGTAGACTGTAGTGAGGATGACTGAGCTGAGGTGGGATGAAGACTGTAGTGAGGATGACTGAGCTGAGGTGGGATGTAGACTGTAGTGAGGATGACTGAGCTGAGGTGGGATGTAGGCTGTAGTGAGGATGACTGAGCTGAGGTGGGATGTAGACTGTAGTGAGCAGAACTCTGGGAACCGGGGGTTGAAGCACCGTTTCCTGGTCCTGCACAGCACACCGGCGCGTCTGCCCCTCTTGCGCTTCTTTCTGCCTCGCCGGCGCGTGTTAGTAAACAAAGGAGCGACGAAGCTGCGGAGGGGCAGCTGCTCGCGCTCGTGTGTGAGTTTGAGAGGTCTTCAGGTTCCAGTTAAAGTGCAATATGCAAACAGTGCAGTAAGCAATTGAAGCTCACTGTGTAGATATGCTGGAGTGATCAGGACTAGATCAGTAGTGGAGCTCAGTGTGTAGAAATGCTGGAGTGATCAGGACTAGATCAGTAGTGGAGCTCAGTGTGTAGATATGCTGGAGTGATCAGGACTAGATCAGTAGTGGAGCTCAGTGTGTAGATATACTGGAGTGATCAGGACTAGATCAGTCGTGGAGCTCAGTGTGTAGATATGCTGGAGTGATCAGGACTAGATCAGTAGTGGAGCTCAGTGTGTAGATATGCTGGAGTGATCAGGACTAGATCAGTAGTGGAGATCTGTGTGTATGGAGTGATCAGGACTAGATCAGTAGTGGAGATCTGTGTGTATGGAATGATCAGGACTAGAACAGTAGTGGAGATCTGTGTGTATGGAGTGATCAGGACTAGATCAGTAGTGGAGATCTGTGTGTATGGAGTGATCAGGACTAGATCAGTAGTGGAGATCTGTGTGTATGGAATGATCAGGACTAGATCAGTAGTGGAGCTCAGTGTGTATGGAGTGATCAGGATTAAATCAGTAGTGGAGCTCAGTGTGTAGATATACTGGAGTGATCAGGACTAGATCAGTAGTGGAGCTCAGTGTGTAGATATGCTGGAGTGATCAGGACTAGATCAGTAGTGGAGCTCAGTGTGTAGATATGCTGGAGTGATCAGGACTATATCAGTAGTGGAGCTCAGTGTGTAGATATGCTGGAGTGATCAGGACTAGATCAGTAGTGGAGCTCAGTGTGTAGATATGCTGGAGTGATCAGGACTATATCAGTAGTGGAGATCAGTGTGTAGATATGCTGGAGTGATCAGGACTAGATCAGTAGTGGAGCTCAGTGTGTAGATATACTGGAGTGATCAGGACTAGATCAGTAGTGGAGATCTGTGTGTATGGAGTGATCAGGACTAGAACAGTAGTGGAGATCTGTGTGTATGGAGTAATCAGGACTAGAACAGTAGTGGAGATCTGTGTGTATGGAGTGATCAGGACTAGAACAGTAGTGGAGCTCAGTGTGTATGGAGTGATCAGGACTAAATCAGTAGTGGAGCTCAGTGTGTAGATATGCTGGAGTGATCAGGACTAGATTAGTAGTGAAGCTCAGTGTGTAGATATGCTGGAGTGATCAGGACTAGATCAGTAGTGAAGCTCAGTGTGTATGGAGTAATCAGGACTAGAACAGTAGTGGAGCTCAGTGTGTAGATATACTGGAGTGATCAGGACTAGATCAGTAGTGGAGCTCAGTGTGTAGATATGCTGGAGTGATCAGGACTAGATCAGTAGTGGAGCTCAGTGTGTAGATATGCTGGAGTGATCAGGACTAGATCAGTAGTGGAGCTCAGTGTGTAGATATGCTGGAGTGATCAGGACTAGATCAGCAGTGGAGCTTAGTGTGTAGATATGCTGGAGTGATCAGGACTAGATCAGTAGTGGAGCTCAGTGTGTAGATATGCTGGAGTGATCAGGACTAGATCAGTAGTGGAGCTCAGTGTGTAGATATGCTGGAGTGATCAGGACTAGATCAGTAGTGGAGCTCAGTGTGTAGATATACTGGAGTGATCAGGACTAGAACAGTAGTGGAGATCTGTGTGTATGGAGTGATCAGGACTAGATCAGTAGTGGAGATCTGTGTGTATGGAGTGATCAGGACTAGAACAGTAGTGGAGATCTGTGTGTATGGAGTAATCAGGACTAGAACAGTAGTGGAGATCTGTGTGTATGGAGTGATCAGGACTAGAACAGTAGTGGAGCTCAGTGTGTATGGAGTGATCAGGACTAGATCAGTAGTGGAGTTCAGTGTGTAGGTATGCTGGAGTGTTCAAGACTAGATCAGTAGTGGAGCTCAGTGTGTAGATAAACTGGAGTGATCAGGACTTGAACAATAGTGGAGATCTGTGTGTATGGAGTGATCAGGACTAGATCAGTAGTGGAGCTCAGTGTGTATGGAGTGATTAGGGCTAGATCAGTAGTGGAGCTCAGTGTGTAGATATGCTGGAGTGATCAGGACTAGATCAGCAGTGGAGCTCAGTGTGTAGACATGCTGGAGTGATCAGGACTAGATCAGTAGTGGAGCTCAGTGTGTAGATATGCTGGAGTGATCAGGACTAGATCAGTAGTGGAGCTCAGTGTGTAGATATACTGGAGTGATCAGGACTAGATCAGTAGTGGAGATCTGTGTGTATGGAGTGATCAGGACTAGAACAGTAGTGGAGATCTGTGTGTATGGAGTGATCAGGACTAGAACCGTAGTGGAGATCTGTGTGTATGGAGTGATCAGGACTAGATCAGTAGTGGAGATCTGTGTGTATGGAGTGATCAGGACTAGATCAGTAGTGGAGATCTGTGTGTATGGAGTGATCAGGACTAGAACCGGAGTGGAGCTCAGTGTGTATGGAGTGATCAGGACTAGATCAGTAGTGGAGTTCAGTGTGTAGGTATGCTGGAGTGATCAGGACTAGATCAGTAGTGGAGCTCAGTGTGTAGATATGCTGGAGTGATCAGGACTATATCAGTAGTGGAGCTCAGTGTGTAGATATACTGGAGTGATCAGGACTAGATCAGTAGTGGAGCTCAGTGTGTAGATATACTGGAGTGATCAGGACTAGAACAATAGTGGAGATCTGTGTGTATGGAGTGATCAGGACTAGATCAGTAGTGGAGATCTGTGTGTATGGAGTGATCAGGACCAGAACAGTAGTGGAGATCTGTGTGTATGGAGTAATCAGGACTAGATCAGTAGTGGAGCTCAGTGTGTAGATAAGCTGGAGTGATCAGGACTAGATCGGTAGTGGAGCTCAGTGTGTAGATATGCTGGAGGGATCAGGACTAGATCAGTAGTGGAGCTCAGTGTGTAGATATGCTGGAGTGATCAGGACTAGATCAGTAGTGGAGCTCAGTGTGTAGATATGCTAGAGTGATCAGGACTAGATCAGTAGTGGAGCTCAGAGTGTAGATATGCTGGAGTGATCAGGACTAGATCAGTAGTGGAGCTCAGTGTGTAGATATGCTAGAGTGATCAGGACTAGATCAGTAGTGGAGCTCAGAGTGTAGATGTGCTGGAGTGATCAGGACTAGAACAGTAGTGGAGATCTGTGTGTATGGAGTGATCAGGACTAGATCAGTAGTGGAGATCTGTGTGTATGGAGTGATCAGGACTAGATCAGTAGTGGAGATCTGTGTGTATGGAGTGATCAGGACTAGAACCGTAGTGGAGATCTGTGTGTATGGAGTGATCAGGACTAGATCAGTAGTGGAGATCTGTGTGTATGGAGTGATCAGGACTAGATCAGTAGTGGAGCTCAGTGTGTAGATATGCTAGAGTGATCAGGACTAGATCAGTAATGGAGCTCAGTGTGTATGGAGTGATCAGGACTAGATCAGTAGTGGAGTTCAGTGTGTAGGTATGCTGGAGTGATCAGGACTAGATCAGTAGTGGAGCTCAGTGTATAGATATGCTGGAGTGATCAGGACTATATCAGTAGTGGAGCTCAGTGTGTAGATATACTGGAGTGATCAGGACTAGATCAGTAGTGGAGATCTGTGTGTATGGAGTGATCAGGACTAGAACAGTAGTGGAGATCTGTGTGTATGGAGTGATCAGGACTAGAACCGTAGTGGAGATCTGTGTGTATGGAGTGATCAGGACTAGATCAGTAGTGGAGATCTGTGTGTATGGAGTGATCAGGACTAGAACCGTAGTGGAGCTCAGTGTGTATGGAGTGATCAGGACTAGATCAGTAGTGGAGTTCAGTGTGTAGGTATGCTGGAGGGATCAGGACTAGATCAGTAGTGGAGCTCAGTGTGTAGATATGCTGGAGTGATCAGGACTAGATCAGTAGTGGAGATCTGTGTGTATGGAGTGATCAGGACTAGAACCGTAGTGGAGCTCAGTGTGTATGGAGTGATCAGGACTAGATCAGTAGTAGAGTTCAGTGTGTAGGTATGCTGGAGTGATCAGGACTAGATCAGTAGTGGAGCTCAGAGTGTAGATATGCTGGAGTGATCAGGACTAGAACAGTAGTGGAGCTCAGTGTGTATGGAGTGATCAGGACTAGATCAGTAGTGGAGTTCAGTGTGTAGGTATGCTAGAGTGATCAGGACTAGATCAGTAGTGGAGCTCAGTGTATAGATATGCTGGAGTGATCAGGACTATATCAGTAGTAGAGTTCAGTGTGTAGGTATGCTGGAGTGATCAGGACTAGATCAGTAGTGGAGCTCAGAGTGTAGATATGCTGGAGTGATCAGGACTAGAACAGTAGTGGAGCTCAGTGTGTATGGAGTGATCAGGACTAGATCAGTAGTGGAGTTCAGTGTGTAGGTATGCTAGAGTGATCAGGACTAGATCAGTAGTGGAGCTCAGTGTATAGATATGCTGGAGTGATCAGGACTATATCAGTAGTGGAGCTCAGTGTGTAGATATACTGGAGTGATCAGGACTAGATCAGTAGTGGAGATCTGTGTGTATGGAGTGATCAGGACTAGAACAGTAGTGGAGATCTGTGTGTATGGAGTGATCAGGACTAGAACCGTAGTGGAGATCTGTGTGTATGGAGTGATCAGGACTAGATCAGTAGTGGAGATCTGTGTGTATGGAGTGATCAGGACTAGAACCGTAGTGGAGCTCAGTGTGTATTGAGTGATCAGGACTAGATCAGTAGTGGAGTTCAGTGTGTAGGTATGCTGGAGTGATCAGGACTAGATCAGTAGTGGAGCTCAGTGTGTAGATATGCTGGAGTGATCAGGACTATATCAGTAGTGGAGCTCAGTGTGTAGATATACTGGAGTGATCAGGACTAGATCAGTAGTGGAGCTCAGTGTGTAGATATACTGGAGTGATCAGGACTAGAACAATAGTGGAGATCTGTGTGTATGGAGTGATCAGGACTAGATCAGTAGTGGAGCTCAGTGTGTATTGAGTGATCAGAACCAGAACAGTAGTGGAGATCTGTGTGTATGGAGTAATCAGGACTAGATCAGTAGTGGAGCTCAGTGTGTAGATAAGCTGGAGTGATCAGGACTAGATCAGTAGTGGAGCTCAGTGTGTAGATATGCTGGAGGGATCAGGACTAGATCTGTAGTGGAGCTCAGTGTGTAGATATACTGGAGTGATCAGGACTAGATCAGTAGTGGAGCTCAGTGTGTAGGTATGCTGGAGTGATCAGGACTAGATCAGTAGTGGAGTTCAGTGTGTAGATATGCTGGAGTGATCAGGATTATATCAGTAGTGGAGCTCAGTGTGTAGATATACTGGAGTGATCAGGACTAGATCAGTAGTGGAGCTCAGTGTGTAGATATGCTGGAGTGATCAGGACTAGATCAGTAGTGGAGCTCAGTGTGTAGATATGCTGGAGTGATCAGGACTATATCAGTAGTGGAGCTCAGTGTGTAGATATGCTGGAGTGTTCAAGACTAGATCAGTAGTGGAGCTCAGTGTGTAGATATGCTGGAGTGATCAGGACTAGATCAGCAGTGGAGCTTAGTGTGTAGATATGCTGGAGTGATCAGGACTAGATCAGTAGTGGAGCTCAGTGTGTAGATATGCTGGAGTGATCAGGACTAGATCAGTAGTGGAGCTCAGTGTGTAGATATGCTGGAGTGATCAGGACTAGATCAGTAGTGGAGCTCAGTGTGTAGATATACTGGAGTGATCAGGACTAGAACAGTAGTGGAGATCTGTGTGTATGGAGTGATCAGGACTAGATCAGTAGTGGAGATCTGTGTGTATGGAGTGATCAGGACTAGAACAGTAGTGGAGATCTGTGTGTATGGAGTAATCAGGACTAGAACAGTAGTGGAGATCTGTGTGTATGGAGTGATCAGGACTAGAACAGTAGTGGAGCTCAGTGTGTATGGAGTGATCAGGACTAGATCAGTAGTGGAGTTCAGTGTGTAGGTATGCTGGAGTGTTCAAGACTAGATCAGTAGTGGAGCTCAGTGTGTAGATAAACTGGAGTGATCAGGACTTGAACAATAGTGGAGATCTGTGTGTAGGTATGCTGGAGTGATCAGGACTAGATCAGTAGTGGAGTTCAGTGTGTAGATATGCTGGAGTGATCAGGATTATATCAGTAGTGGAGCTCAGTGTGTAGATATACTGGAGTGATCAGGACTAGATCAGTAGTGGAGCTCAGTGTGTAGATATGCTGGAGTGATCAGGACTAGATCAGTAGTGGAGCTCAGTGTGTAGATATGCTGGAGTGATCAGGACTAGATCAGTAGTGGAGCTCAGTGTGTAGATATGCTGGAGTGTTCAAGACTAGATCAGTAGTGGAGCTCAGTGTGTAGATATGCTGGAGTGATCAGGACTAGATCAGCAGTGGAGCTTAGTGTGTAGATATGCTGGAGTGATCAGGACTAGATCAGTAGTGGAGCTCAGTGTGTAGATATGCTGGAGTGATCAGGACTAGATCAGTAGTGGAGCTCAGTGTGTAGATATGCTGGAGTGATCAGGACTAGATCAGTAGTGGACCTCAGTGTGTAGATATACTGGAGTGATCAGGACTAGAACAGTAGTGGAGATCTGTGTGTATGGAGTGATCAGGACTAGATCAGTAGTGGAGATCTGTGTGTATGGAGTGATCAGGACTAGAACAGTAGTGGAGATCTGTGTGTATGGAGTAATCAGGACTAGAACAGTAGTGGAGATCTGTGTGTATGGAGTGATCAGGACTAGAACAGTAGTGGAGCTCAGTGTGTATGGAGTGATCAGGACTAGATCAGTAGTGGAGTTCAGTGTGTAGGTATGCTGGAGTGTTCAAGACTAGATCAGTAGTGGAGCTCAGTGTGTAGATAAACTGGAGTGATCAGGACTTGAACAATAGTGGAGATCTGTGTGTATGGAGTGATCAGGACTAGATCAGTAGTGGAGCTCAGTGTGTATGGAGTGATTAGGGCTAGATCAGTAGTGGAGCTCAGTGTGTAGATATGCTGGAGTGATCAGGACTAGATCAGCAGTGGAGCTCAGTGTGTAGATATGCTGGAGTGATCAGGACTAGATCAGTAGTGGAGCTCAGTGTGTAGATATGCTGGAGTGATCAGGACTAGATCAGTAGTGGAGCTCAGTGTGTAGATATACTGGAGTGATCAGGACTAGATCAGTAGTGGAGATCTGTGTGTATGGAGTGATCAGGACTAGAACAGTAGTGGAGATCTGTGTGTATGGAGTGATCAGGACTAGAACCGTAGTGGAGATCTGTGTGTATGGAGTGATCAGGACTAGATCAGTAGTGGAGATCTGTGTGTATGGAGTGATCAGGACTAGATCAGTAGTGGAGATCTGTGTGTATGGAGTGATCAGGACTAGAACCGGAGTGGAGCTCAGTGTGTATGGAGTGATCAGGACTAGATCAGTAGTGGAGTTCAGTGTGTAGGTATGCTGGAGTGATCAGGACTAGATCAGTAGTGGAGCTCAGTGTGTAGATATGCTGGAGTGATCAGGACTATATCAGTAGTGGAGCTCAGTGTGTAGATATACTGGAGTGATCAGGACTAGATCAGTAGTGGAGCTCAGTGTGTAGATATACTGGAGTGATCAGGACTAGAACAATAGTGGAGATCTGTGTGTATGGAGTGATCAGGACTAGATCAGTAGTGGAGATCTGTGTGTATGGAGTGATCAGGACCAGAACAGTAGTGGAGATCTGTGTGTATGGAGTAATCAGGACTAAAACAGTAGTGGAGCTCAGTGTGTAGATAAGCTGGAGTGATCAGGACTAGATCGGTAGTGGAGCTCAGTGTGTAGATATGCTGGAGGGATCAGGACTAGATCAGTAGTGGAACACAGTGTGTAGATATGCTGGAGTGATCAGGACTAGATCAGCAGTGGAGCTTAGTGTGTAGATATGCTGGAGTGATCAGGACTAGATCAGTAGTGGAGCTCAGTGTGTAGATATGCTGGAGTGATCAGGACTAGATCAGTAGTGGAGCTCAGTGTGTAGATATGCTGGAGTGATCAGAACTAGATCAGTAGTGGAGCTCAGTGTGTAGATATGCTGGAGTGTTCAAGACTAGATCAGTAGTGGAGCTCAGTGTGTAGATATGCTGGAGTGATCAGGACTAGATCAGCAGTGGAGCTTAGTGTGTAGATATCCTGGAGTGATCAGGACTAGATCAGTAGTGGAGCTCAGTGTGTAGATATGCTGGAGTGATCAGGACTAGATCAGTAGTGGAGCTCAGTGTGTAGATATGCTGGAGTGATCAGGACTAGATCAGTAGTGGAGCTCAGTGTGTAGATATACTGGAGTGATCAGGACTAGAACAGTAGTGGAGATCTGTGTGTATGGAGTGATCAGGACTAGATCCGTAGTGGAGATCTGTGTGTATGGAGTGATCAGGACTAGAACAGTAGTGGAGATCTGTGTGTATGGAGTAATCAGGACTAGAACAGTAGTGGAGATCTGTGTGTATGGAGTGATCAGGACTAGAACAGTAGTGGAGCTCAGTGTGTATGGAGTGATCAGGACTAGATCAGTAGTGGAGTTCAGTGTGTAGGTATGCTGGAGTGTTCAAGACTAGATCAGTAGTGGAGATCAGTGTGTAGATAAACTGGAGTGATCAGGACTTGAACAATAGTGGAGATCTGTGTGTATGGAGTGATCAGGACTAGATCAGTAGTGGAGCTCAGTGTGT
Source organism: Megaleporinus macrocephalus (assembly GCA_021613375.1). Taxonomy (NCBI): domain Eukaryota; kingdom Metazoa; phylum Chordata; class Actinopteri; order Characiformes; family Anostomidae; genus Megaleporinus; species Megaleporinus macrocephalus. The sequence continues at coordinate 678,581 of CM038708.1, read as the reverse complement.
ATGGAGTGATTAGGGCTAGATCAGTAGTGGAGCTCAGTGTGTAGATATGCTGGAGTGATCAGGACTAGATCAGTAGTGGAGCTCAGTGTGTAGATATACTGGAGTGATCAGGACTAGATCAGTAGTGGAGATCTGTGTGTATGGAGTGATCAGGAGTAGAACAGTAGTGGAGATCTGTGTGTATGGAGTGATCAGGACTAGAACCGTAGTGGAGATCTGTGTGTATGGAGTGATCAGGACTAGATCAGTAGTGGAGATCTGTGTGTATGGAGTGATCAGGACTAGATCAGTAGTGGAGATCTGTGTGTATGGAGTGATCAGGACTAGAACCGGAGTGGAGCTCAGTGTGTATGGAGTGATCAGGACTAGATCAGTAGTGGAGTTCAGTGTGTAGGTATGCTGGAGTGATCAGGACTAGATCAGTAGTGGAGCTCAGTGTGTAGATATGCTGGAGTGATCAGGACTATATCAGTAGTGGAGCTCAGTGTGTAGATATACTGGAGTGATCAGGACTAGATCAGTAGTGGAGCTCAGTGTGTAGATATACTGGAGTGATCAGGACTAGAACAATAGTGGAGATCTGTGTGTATGGAGTGATCAGGACTAGATCAGTAGTGGAGATCTGTGTGTATGGAGTGATCAGGACCAGAACAGTAGTGGAGATCTGTGTGTATGGAGTAATCAGGACTAAAACAGTAGTGGAGCTCAGTGTGTAGATAAGCTGGAGTGATCAGGACTAGATCGGTAGTGGAGCTCAGTGTGTAGATATGCTGGAGGGATCAGGACTAGATCAGTAGTGGAACACAGTGTGTAGATATACTGGAGTGATCAGGACTAGATCAGTAGTGGAGCTCAGTGTGTAGATATGCTGGAGGGATCAGGACTAGATCAGTAGTGGAGCTCAGTGTGTAGATATGCTGGAGTGATCAGAACTAGATCAGTAGTGGAGCTCAGTGTGTAGATATGCTAGAGTGATCAGGACTAGATCAGTAGTGGAGCTCAGAGTGTAGATATGCTGGAGTGATCAGGACTAGATCAGTAGTGGAGCTCAGTGTGTAGATATGCTAGAGTGATCAGGACTAGATCAGTAGTGGAGCTCAGAGTGTAGATATGCTGGAGTGATCAGGACTAGAACAGTAGTGGAGCTCAGTGTGTATGGAGTGATCAGGACTAGATCAGTAGTGGAGTTCAGTGTGTAGGTATGCTGGAGTGATCAGGACTAGATCAGTAGTGGAGCTCAGTGTATAGATATGCTGGAGTGATCAGGACTATATCAGTAGTGGAGCTCAGTGTGTAGATATACTGGAGTGATCAGGACTAGATCAGTAGTGGAGATCTGTGTGTATGGAGTGATCAGGACTAGAACAGTAGTGGAGATCTGTGTGTATGGAGTGATCAGGACTAGAACCGTAGTGGAGATCTGTGTGTATGGAGTGATCAGGACTAGATCAGTAGTGGAGATCTGTGTGTATGGAGTGATCAGGACTAGAACCGTAGTGGAGCTCAGTGTGTATGGAGTGATCAGGACTAGATCAGTAGTGGAGTTCAGTGTGTAGGTATGCTGGAGGGATCAGGACTAGATCAGTAGTGGAGCTCATTGTGTAGATATGCTGGAGTGATCAGGACTAGATCAGTAGTGGAGATCTGTGTGTATGGAGTGATCAGGACTAGAACCGTAGTGGAGCTCAGTGTGTATGGAGTGATCAGGACTAGATCAGTAGTGGAGTTCAGTGTGTAGGTATGCTGGAGTGATCAGGACTAGATCAGTAGTGGAGCTCAGAGTGTAGATATGCTGGAGTGATCAGGACTAGAACAGTAGTGGAGCTCAGTGTGTATGGAGTGATCAGGACTAGATCAGTAGTGGAGTTCAGTGTGTAGGTATGCTGGAGTGATCAGGACTAGATCAGTAGTGGAGCTCAGTGTATAGATATGCTGGAGTGATCAGGACTATATCAGTAGTGGAGCTCAGTGTGTAGATATACTGGAGTGATCAGGACTAGAACAGTAGTGGAGATCTGTGTGTATGGAGTGATCAGGACTAGAACCGTAGTGGAGATCTGTGTGTATGGAGTGATCAGGACTAGATCAGTAGTGGAGATCTGTGTGTATGGAGTGATCAGGACTAGAACCGTAGTGGAGCTCAGTGTGTATGGAGTGATCAGGACTAGATCAGTAGTGGAGTTCAGTGTGTAGGTATGCTGGAGTGATCAGGACTAGATCAGTAGTGGAGCTCAGTGTGTAGATATGCTGGAGTGATCAGGACTATATCAGTAGTGGAGCTCAGTGTGTAGATATACTGGAGTGATCAGGACTAGATCAGTAGTGGAGCTCAGTGTGTAGATATACTGGAGTGATCAGGACTAGAACAATAGTGGAGATCTGTGTGTATGGAGTGATCAGGACTAGATCAGTAGTGGAGCTCAGTGTGTATGGAGTGATCAGGACCAGAACAGTAGTGGAGATCTGTGTGTATGGAGTAATCAGGACTAGATCAGTAGTGGAGCTCAGTGTGTAGATAAGCTGGAGTGATCAGGACTAGATCAGTAGTGGAGCTCAGTGTGTAGATATGCTGGAGGGATCAGGACTAGATCAGTAGTGGAGCTCAGTGTGTAGATATACTGGAGTGATCAGGACTAGATCAGTAGTGGAGCTCAGTGTGTATGTATGCTGGAGTGATCAGGACTAGATCAGTAGTGGAGTTCAGTGTGTAGATATGCTGGAGTGATCAGGATTATATCAGTAGTGGAGCTCAGTGTGTAGATATACTGGAGTGATCAGGACTAGATCAGTAGTGGAGCTCAGTGTGTAGATATACTGGAGTGATCAGGACTAGAACAATAGTGGAGATCTGTGTGTATGGAGTGATCAGGACTAGATCAGTAGTGGAGCTCAGTGTGTATGGAGTGATCAGGACCAGAACAGTAGTGGAGATCTGTGTGTATGGAGTAATCAGGACTAGATCAGTAGTGGAGCTCAGTGTGTAGATAAGCTGGAGTGATCAGGACTAGATCAGTAGTGGAGCTCAGTGTGTAGATATGCTGGAGGGATCAGGACTAGATCAGTAGTGGAGCTCAGTGTGTAGATATGCTGGAGTGATCAGGACTAGATCAGTAGTGGAGCTCAGTGTGTAGATATGCTGGAGTGATCAGGACTAGATCAGTAGTGGAGCTCAGAGTGTAGATATGCTGGAGTGATCAGGACTAGAACAGTAGTGGAGCTCAGTGTGTATGGAGTGATCAGGACTAGATCAGTAGTGGAGTTCAGTGTGTAGGTATGCTGGAGTGATCAGGACTAGATCAGTAGTGGAGCTCAGTGTGTAGATATGCTGGAGTGATCAGGACTAGATCAGTAGTGGAGCTCAGTGTGTAGATATACTGGAGTGATCAGGACTAGATCAGTAGTGGAGATCTGTGTGTATGGAGTGATCAGGACTAGAACAGTAGTGGAGATCTGTGTGTATGGAGTGATCAGGACTAGAACCGTAGTGGAGATCTGTGTGTATGGAGTGATCAGGACTAGATCAGTAGTGGAGATCTGTGTGTATGGAGTGATCAGGACTAGATCAGTAGTGGAGATCTGTGTGTATGGAGTGATCAGGACTAGAACCGTAGTGGAGATCTGTGTGTATGGAGTGATCAGGTTGCTCTACAAAGAGGATCTTTGAAGTTGTGTAGGAGGGTTTAAGTTTATGGGGGTGATGTGATTATACTGGTATCCAGTGTAAGGGTTTAAGAATGGGGGTGATGTGTTTATACTGGTATCCAGTGTAAGGGTTTAAGAATGGGGGTGATGTGTTTATACTGGTATCCAGTGTAAGGGTTTAAGAATGGGGGTGATGTGTTTATACTGGTATCCAGTGTAAGGGTTTAAGAATGGGGGTGATGTGTTTAAACTGGTATTCAGTGTAAGGATTTAAGAATGGGGGTGATGTGTTTATACTGGTATCCAGTGTAAGGATTTAAGAATGGGGGTGATGTGTTTATACTGGTATCCAGTGTAAGGATTTAAGAATGGGGGTGATGTCTTTATACTGGTATTCAGTGTAAGGGTTTAAGAATGGGGGTGATGTGTTTATACTGGTATTCAGTGTAAGGATTTAAGAATGGGGGTGATGTGTTTATACTGGTATCCAGTGTAAGGGTTTAAGAATGGGGGTGATGTGTTTATACTGGTATCCAGTGTAAGGGTTTAAGAGTGGGGGAGATGTGTTTATACTGGTATCCAGTGTAAGGGTTTAAGAATGGGGGTGATGTGTTTATACTGGTATCCAGTGTAAGGGTTTAAGAATGGGGGTGATGTGTTTATACTGGTATCCAGTGTAAGGGTTTAAGAATGGGGGAGATGTGTTTATACTGGTATCCAGTGTAAGGGTTTAAGAATGGGGGAGATGTGTTTATACTGGTATCCAGTGTAAGGATTTAAGAATGGGGGTGATGTGTTTATACTGGTATCCAGTGTAATGGTTTAAGAATGGGGGAGATGTGTTTATACTGGTATCCAGTGTAAGGGTTTAAGAATTGGGGTGATGTGTTTATACTGGTATTCAGTGTAAGGGTTTAAGAATGGGGGAGATGTGTTTATACTGGTATCCAGTGTAAGGGTTTAAGAATGGGCGAGATGTGTTTATACTGGTATCCAGTGTAAGGGTTTAAGAATTGGGGTGATGTGTTTATACTGGTATTCAGTGTAAGGATTTAAGAATGGGGGTGATGTGTTTATACTGGTATCCAGTGTAAGGGTTTAAGAATGGGGGTGATGTGTTTATACTGGTATCCAGTGTAAGGATTTAAGAATGGGGGTGATGTGTTTATACTGGTATCCAGTGTAAGGGTTTAAGAATGGGGGTGATGTGTTTATACTGGTATCCAGTGTAAGGATTTAAGAATGTAGGTGATGTGTTTATACTGGTATCCAGTGTAAGGGTTTAAGAATGGGAGTGATGTGTTTATACTGGTATCCAGTGTAAGGGTTTAAGAATGGGGGTGATGTGTTTATACTGGTATCCAGTGTAAGGGTTTAAGAATGGGGGGTGATGTGTTTATACTGGTATCCAGTGTAAGGGTTTAAGAATGGGGGTGATGTGTTTATACTGGTATCCAGTGTAAGGGTTTAAGAATGGGGGTGATGTGTTTATACTGGTATCCAGTGTGAGGGTTTAAGAATGGGCGAGATGTGTTTATACTGGTATCCAGTATAAGGATTTAAGAATGGGGGTGATGTGTTTATACTGGTATCCAGTGTAAAGGTTTAAGAATGGGGGAGATGTGTTTATACTGGTATCCAGTATAAGGATTTAAGAATGGGGGCTATGTGTTTATACTGGTATCCAGTATAAGGATTTAGGAATGGGGGCTATGTGTTTATACTGGTATCCAGTGTAAGGGTTTAAGAATGGGGGTGATGTGTTTATACTGGTATCCAGTGTAAGGGTTTAAGAATGGGGGTGATGTGTTTATACTGGTATCCAGTGTAAGGGTTTAAGAATGGGGGTGATGTGTTTATACTGGTATCCAGTGTAAGGATTTAAGAATGGGGGTGATGTGTTTATACTGGTATTCAGTGTAAGGGTTTAAGAATGGGGGAGATGTGTTTATACTGGTATCCAGTGTAAGGGTTTAAGAATGGGGGTGATGTGTTTATACTGGTATCCAGTGTAAGGATTTAAGAATGGGGGTGATGTGTTTATACTGGTATTCAGTGTAAGGGTTTAAGAATGGGGGTGATGTGTTTATACTGGTATTCAGTGTAAGGGTTTAAGAATGGGGGTGATGTGTTTATACTGGTATCCAGTGTAAGGGTTTAAGGATGGGGGTGATGTGTTTATACTGGTATCCAGTGTAAGGATTTAAGAATGGGGGTGATGTGTTCTCTTCTTCTGCTCCTAGTGAGAACTCTGAACATTCTGAATGAGCTGAAGATGTTTAATGGTTTTTTTTGGAAGTCCAGTTAGGAGAGTGTTACAGTAATCCATCCTGCTGGAGATAAAGGTCTGGATGAGCTTCTCCAGGTCTGGTTTAGACAGAAGACCTCTGAACCGGTTGATGTTTTTAAGATGATAAGATGCTGATCTGGTAACGGCTTTAACACGACTTCTAAAACTGAGATCAGAGTCTGTTACTACACCGAGATTACGAGCTCGCTCTGTAGATTTCTGGGCTCTGGAACTGAGATATGCAGGTCGTTCCTCTCGAGCCTCCCAAATAAAACAATCTCTGTTTTGATCTTTGTTCAACTGCAGGAAGTTCTGAACCGTCCAATCAGTGATGTGCTCAAGGCACTTGCACAGTAAGTCAAGGGGACCATAGTTATTGGGGCTGAGGGCCAAATAGATCTGAGTGTCATCTGCATAGCTGTGGTAAGACACCCCATAGTCATGTAGGATTTCACCAAGTGGAAGCATATATAGATTAAATAAGAGGGGCCCAAGAATCGAGCCCTGGGGGACACCACAGGTCACTGAGACAGTTTCAGAAACATTATTATCAATTTCAACAAAGTAATTCCTTCCTTGCAGGTATTAACTGAACCATTTTAATAGAGTTCCTGAAAGTCCAACCAATTTTCCAATCTAACAGAATTCTGTGGTCAATAGTGTCAAATGCAGCACTGAGATCTAGCAGTAGTAACACAGACAGTTTTCCTGAATCTGTATTTAAACTAATGTCATTGATGACTCTAATCAGAGCCGTCTCAGTGCTATGATTAGGCCGGAATCCTGATAGAAATTTATCCAGACAGTTATTTCTGGAAAGAAAACTTGTAAGTTGCTTGAAGACAATTTTCTCTATGATTTTTTCAGTGAAAGGTAAATCTGAAATCGGTCTGTAATTACTTACTAGGGTTGGTTCTAGGTTTTTCTTTTTCAAGAGAGGCTTCACAACTGCAGTTTTCAGTGAATTTGGATAATCTCCTGATATCAGTGATGTATTTACGATCTGAAGTATATCTGCTGATATTGAGAAAAATACAGTTTTGAAAAACGGGTAACGGGTCAAGACTGCAGGTGCATGTTTTTCTATGACACTGTATCGATTAAAACTTCTTCATTAATGACATTAAACTGATACATTTTATCAGTAATATGTTTGTGTGGTGATTGCGAGGAGTTGAAGTTGAAGTTAATTCAGGGGCCACATTAGAAGGAGACTTTGTTAGCTTGTCCACCGTGTTGAAGAGTGTTCTTCTGTTGTTAATGTTATTGTTGATGATGGTGGAGAAGAAAGATTGTCTAGCTTTGCACAATATTAAGTTATAATCTCGCAGCCTATCTTTGAAGATTTCTTTGTGAATGTGAAGCTTACTTTTACGCCATCTACGCTCGGCCTTCCTACACTCTTTCTTTTGGAGTTGAACCGCTGTAGCGTTCCTCCAGGGAGCTTTCTGTCTGCATGACATGATCTTAACTTTAATTGGTGCAATCTCATCCATAACATTAACTATTCTTGAGTTGAAGTCATCCAGCAAAGCATCAAGAGATAGAGATAACCATATCCAGAGTGTGACCATGAGAGTGTGTGCTTCCAGTTAAATGCTGAGTTTAAAAGAGTCGAGTATGTCACAGATGTCTTTAGCATGAACGTCCTTGGTGTTGTCCATATGTATGTTAAAATCACCAGCAATAAGAAAATGATCAAATTCAGTAGAAATAGAAGATAACATATCTGTAAACTCATCAATAAAATTACTGCTGTATTTTGGAGGCCTGTAGACGATAACTAGTAGTATCTTTGGTGTCCCTTTCAAAACTGAAACCAAATACTCAAATGATGTGAAGTCACCAAGTGATAGCTGCTTGCAGTTAAAAGAAGAATCAAATATTGCTGCTACGCCTCCACCTTTCTTGCCAACACGTGAAACATTTAAAAAATTAAAGTTTGGTGGAGTAGACTCAATTAATATGCTTTCAGCACTGCAGGCATTTAACCAGGTTTCTGTTAAAAGCAGGAAGTCCAGCCTCTGGGCTGTAATAAAATCATTTACTAATAAAGACTTGTTTGTAAGAGATCTGATGTTTAGTAGAGCTAACTTAACAACTTGTGCACTTTGTCCAAGAGATTGTGAGGAACATCTCACAGACTGAAGGTTGGATATATGTACACCGTCTGGCCTACACTCTCAGTTCTCTCTGTTTCTGATAAGAACTGGAATCGGAGAGATAACTGCCTTACAGGATCCGAGCTTGTTTTGCAAACTTAGACTGCTGACAACATCACTGTCACAGCACGGACCCCCAAAATATCAGTTTGTTTGATCACTTGAGGTGGTCTCCTCCCTTTTGGTAGAGGAAGATGGGTGGCACTCCTGCTGAGGATAAAGTTGGGAGCGAAGCTGCCGATCTGATGGTTTAGGTGTTTGTCTTTTCCTCCGATGCTGTGGGGGAGTTTTGTTAAGTACCAGTTTGGCTAAGTTTCAGTGAAGCAGATTTGACTAACTCCTTCACTGGTGAGAGAGGTGGGGACGAGTGAGGTTGCTGGGTAGATGACTGTGGTGGGGACGAGTGAGGTTGCTGGGTAGATGACTGTGGTGGGGACGAGTGAGGTTTCTGGGTAGATGACTGTGGGGGGCGAGTGAGGTTGCGGGGTAGATGACTGTGGTGGGGACGAGTGAGGTTTCCGGGTAGATGACTGTGGTGGGGACGAGTGAGGTTGCTGGGTAGATGACTGTGGTGGGGACGAGTGAGGTTGCTGGGTAGATGACTGTGGTGGGGACGAGTGAGGTTGCTGGGTAGATGACTGTGGTGGGGACGAGTGAGGTTGCTGGGTAGATGACTGTGGTGGGGACGAGTGAGGTTGCTGGGTAGATGACTGTGGTGGGGCGAGTGAGGTTGCTGGGTAGATGACTGTGGGGGGGGCGAGTGAGGTTGCTGGGTAGATGACTGTGGTGGGGACGAGTGAGGTTGCTGGGTAGATGACTGTGGTGGGGCGAGTGAGGTTGCTGGGTAGATGACTGTGGTGGGGACAAGTGAGGTTGCTGGGTAGATGACTGTGGTGGGGACGAGTGAGGTTGCTGGGTAGATGACTGTGGTGGGGACGAGTGAGGTTGCTGGGTAGATGACTGTGGTGGGGACGAGTGAGGTTGCTGGGTAGATGACTGTGGTGGGGGCGAGTGAGGTTGCTGGGTAGATGACTGTGGGGGGGCGAGTGAGGTTGCTGGGTAGATGACTGTGGGGGGGGGCGAGTGAGGTTGCTGGGTAGATGACTGTGGGGGGGCGAGTGAGATTTCTGGGTAGATGACTGTGGTGGGGACGAGTGAGGTTGCTGGGTAGATGACTGTGGTGGGGACGAGAGAGGTTGCTGGGTAGATGACTGTGGTGGGGACGAGTGAGGTTGCTGGGTAGATGACTGTGGTGGGGACGAGTGAGGTTGCTGGGTAGATGACTGTGGGGGGGCGAGTGAGGTTGCTGGGTAGATGACTGTGGTGGGGACGAGTGAGGTTGCTGGGTAGATGACTGTGGTGGGGACGAGTGAGGTTTCTGGGTAGATGACTGTGGGGGGGGCGAGTGAGGTTGCTGGGTAGATGACTGTGGGGGGGCGAGTGAGGTTGCTGGGTAGATGACTGTGGGGGGGCGAGTGAGGTTGCGGGGTAGATGACTGTGGGGGGGCGAGTGAGGCTTCTGGGTAGATGACTGTGGTGGGGACGAGAGAGGTTTCTGGGTAGATGACTGTGGGGGGGCCAGTGAGGTTGCTGGGTAGATGACTGTGGTGGGGACGAGTGAGGTTGCTGGGTAGATGACTGTGGGGGGGATGAGTGAGGTTGCTGGGTAGATGACTGTGGTGGGGATGAGTGAGGTTGCTGGGTAGATGACTGTGGGGGGGCGAGTGAGGTTGCTGGGTAGATGACTGTGGTGGGGACGAGTGAGGTTGCTGGGTAGATGACTGTGGTGGGGACGAGTGAGGTTGCTGGGTAGATGACTTTGGTGGGGACGAGTGAGGTTGCTGGGTAGATGACTGTGGTGGGGACGAGTGAGGTTGCTGGGTAGATGACTGTGGTGGGGACGAGTGAAGTTGCTGGGTAGATGACTGTGGGGGGGCGAGTGAGGTTGCTGGGTAGATGACTGTGGGGGGGGCGAGTGAGGTTGCTGGGTAGATGACTGTGGTGGGGACGAGTGAGGTTTCTGGGTAGATGACTGTGGTGGGGACGGGTGAGGTTTCTGGGTAGATGACTGTGGTGGGGACGAGTGAGAATTCTGGGTAGATGACTGTGGTGGGGACGAGTGAGGTTTCTGGGTAGATGACTGTGGTGGGGGCGAGTGAGGTTGCTGGGTAGATGACTGTGGTGGGGGCGAGTGAGGTTGCTGGGTAGATGACTGTGGTGGGGACGAGTGAAGTTGCTGGGTAGATGACTGTGGGGGGGCGAGTGAGGTTGCTGGGTAGATGACTGTGGGGGGGACGAGTGAGGTTGCTGGGTAGATGACTGTGGTGGGGACGAGTGAGGTTGCTGGGTAGATGACTGTGGTGGGGACGAGTGAGGTTGCTGGGTAGATGACTGTGGTGGGGACGAGTGAGGTTGCTGGGTAGATGACTGTGGTGGGGACGAGTGAGGTTGACTTACTTTCTTAACTAGTCATTACATATAACCATAACTAACATACACGCTTTACTAGTCTTTATCTCAACTCACCATCACACTGACTTACTTTCTTAACTAGTCATTACATATAACCATAACTAACATACACGCTTTACTAGTCTTCATCTGAACTCTCCATCACGCTGACTTACTTTCTTAACTAGTCATTACATATAACCATAACTAACATACACACTTTACTAGTCTTCATCTGAACTCTCCATCACACTGACTTACTTTCTTAACTAGTCATTACATATAACCATAACTAACATACACGCTTTACTAGTCTTCATCTGAACTCTCCATCACGCTGACTTACTTTCTTAACTAGTCATTACATATAACCATAACTAACATACACGCTTTACTAGTCTTCATCTGAACTCTCCATCACGCTGACTTACTTTCTTAACTAGTCATTACATATAACCATAACTAACATACACGCTTTACTAGTCTTCATCTGAACTCTCCATCACACTGACTTACTTTCTTAACTAGTCATTACATATAACCATAACTAACATACATGCTTTACTAGTCTTCATCTGAACTCTCCATCACGCTGACTTACTTTCTTAACTAGTCATTACATATAACCATAACTAACATACACGCTTTACTAGTCTTCATCTGAACTCTCCATCACGCTGACTTACTTTCTTAACTAGTCATTACATATAACCATAACTAACATACACGGTTTACTAGTCTTTATCTCAACTCGCGATCACGCTGACTTACTTTCTTAACTAGTCATTATATATAACCATAACTAACATACACGCTTTACTAGTCTTTATCTCAACTCACCATCACACTGACTTACTTTCTTAACTAGTCATTACATATAACCATAACTAACATACACGCTTTACTAGACTTCGTCTGAACTCTCCATCACACTGACTTACTTTCTTAACTAGGCATTACATATAACCATAACTAACATACACGCTTTACTAGCCTTCATCTCAACTCTCCATCACACTGACTTACTTTCTTAACTAGTCATTACATATAACCATAACTAACATACACGCTTTACTAGACTTCGTCTGAACTCTCCATCACACTGACTTACTTTCTTAACTAGTCATTACATATAACCATAACTAACATACACACTTTACTAGTCTTCATCTGAACTCTCCATCACACTGACTTACTTTCTTAACTAGTCATTACATATAACCATAACTAACATACACGCTTTACTAGTCTTCATCTGAACTCTCCATCACACTGACTTACTTTCTTAACTAGTCATTACATATAACCATAACTAACATACACGCTTTACTAGTCTTCATCTGAACTCTCCATCACACTGACTTACTTTAACTAGTCATTACATATAACCATAACTAACATACACGCTTCACTAGTCTTCATCTGAACTCTCCATCACACTGACTTACTTTCTTAACTAGTCATTACATATAACCATAACTAACATACACGCTTTACTAGTCTTCATCTGAACTCTCATCACACTGACTTACTTTCATAACTAGTCATTACATATAACCATAACTAACATACACGCTTTACTAGCCTTCATCTCAACTCTCCATCACACTGACTTACTTTCTTAACTAGTCATTACATACAACCATAACTAACATACACGCTTTACTAGTCTTCATCTGAACTCTCCATCACACTGACTTACTTTCTTAACTAGTCATTACATATGACCATAAATAACATACACGCTTTACTAGTCTTCATCTCAACTCACCATCACACTGACTTACTTTCTTAACTAGTCATTACATATAACCATAACTAACATACACGCTTTACTAGTCTTCATCTGAACTCTCCATCACACTGACTTACTTTCTTAACTAGCCATTTCAAAAGAATTGAAAGTGAGATTGTGTTTCTGACTCATGTCTAATGAATTTTTATGAATGACACATATACCCCCTCCTTTACCGGACAGTCTGGGGCTGTACATACTTATAGCCTATGGGAGCTTCATTTAATGCCAAATATTCCTTTAATCCATGTTTCTACGAGACATAACATCAATTTTCAGTGATCTTATATTAAATAAACCAAACCTTCATTCAGAAACACTGCAGCTAGACACTGGATCTGATATTCTTATATTAACTAAGTTATTTAAACAAACTGATTTAGATTTTCTAAGTTTGTGTTTAATTCGGGGAAACAGTGAAACAGTCTCAGTATAGTTGTTGCTAGGTGACGTCTCTAGGCAGCGAGCAGACGGTGGGTTTAGCCTGTTTGTCTGCTGCCTGGTCTCGGCTCTGGACAGTCAGCAACTACCTCCGCTGCTCTGAGACTAACTAACAGGCTATGGGCTATGCTGCACGATAGCAGAGCGGCACCCTCCCGCGTGGGGTGGACACCGTCCCGCCCTACGAGACCAGACTTCACCTCAAAGTTGGACCAATTGTCTATGAAGCCCACATGATTTTCTGCACACCACTTGGACATCCAGCAGTGTAGCGCCCAAAGCCTGCTGTAAGCTTCAGCACCCTGCCGTCCTGGAACAGGGCCAGAGCATATTACAGCATCGGACATCGTATGGGCTATTTTGATCACCTCTTTAATATTATTATTATTAATATTATTATTAATATTATTATTAATATTACTCTTAGTGACCTCAGACTGCCGCATACGGATATCGTTACCACCTACGTGAATCACTATCCTCGAATATCTATTCTTTGCTAACACCCTAAGGTTGCTGCTGATGTCCGGCTCCTGGTGAGCAGATAACTGGAGCTGCTGGTGCCCCTAAAGGAGTAGCTCATTTCACGTGTCGTACAATAGAGCTTCCTATAACCAGAGTACCTTTGACAGACTCCTCGTGGGTGTTTCACCGAGAGGAGAATATCTGTTTGACACGGGAATAGGTGCGTGGTGCTCAGGTGGGCTAGCCTTAGCTTTGGCCTCAGCGTTAGCTTTAGCTTTGTTACTATGCCGCCGAGCCGTCACCCATTCGCCCTGCTGCGGGGGTCTACAGCCGGAGTCGCTGGGACTCTAACTCTCCCTAAGGCACCCGGGGTGAACTCTGAACTCTGCTCTCTATCCCTGATTAAACCCCGAATGCACCTCTAACTGGTTCACCTGAAATGAGCTTCTCACAGACTGACCCACTATTATTATCACTAGTGGTGGAGAGAGGACTAGCACTATACACCACACACACACACACACACACACTCACACACACACACTCACACACACACACACACACACACTCACACACACACACTCACACACACACACACTCACACACACACTCCACTCACACACACACACACACACACACACACACACACTCCACACACACTCACACACACACTCACACACACACTCCACTCACACACACACACACACACTCCACACACACACACACACACACACTCCACACACACTCACACACACACACTCCACACACACTCACACACACACACTCCACACACACTCACACACACACACACTCCACACACACTCACACACACACTCCACACACACACACTCACACACACACACACTCACACACACACACTCCACACACACACACTCCACACACACTCACACACACACACACTCACACACACACTCCACACACACTCACACACACACACACACACACACACACACACACTCACACACACACACACACTCACACACACACTTACACACAAGCAAACGCAGCCATAGTACAAGATAGTGGTACTTACTTTTTTCAGTCGATTTAAAATCTTTTTGTTGGAAAGCTGAACTGCAGTCTCCACTCTCTGTGGTATGTACACAGACGAGATCATTGCACCTGCACTTTGTGCACTATTGCCAGAGAGTTTTAATCGTCACTGCTCTCTGCCCAGTTTTGAATGGGGGTGGGTCATATTCGTTTCTGGGAAAGAGTGGTTTCCAGTTGAATCGCGACCCACTGTATGTTTGGAAGTTCTGTTGTTACGGTTAGGTAGTTCCTGTAAGTTTTACAGTTCAAACACTTTTGTTCTTTTTCGTTTGGCAGCCCAAGTTGAAAAAATATATAAAGAAAAGAAATTAGGTTATTGGTTTTTTTTCTAGCATTTCATTACATGAAACAGTATGAATAAGTTGACATTGGTGAATTACAATGTGAATGGGTTGAATCATCCTATAAAAAGGAAGAAAATTTTAAACCAATTGAGGGATACACAGTGTCCCATAGCAATGCTGCAAGAAACTCATTTAACTGAGAATGAGCATAAAAAACTTAAAAGACAGTGAGTCGGCCAGGTGTTTAGCGCTTCTTTTGGTAATAAAAAGAAAAGAGGGGTGGCAATTTTAGTAAATAAAAATGTGTTTTGTCCCAGAAAGAACATCAGTAGATACAAATGGCCGATATGTTATGGTAATTGGATACAGAGATAATGTGGAGGTCTCTATTATGAATCTTTATGCTCCTAATTAGGATGACCCAAATTTTTTTAAAGAAATTACAAAAGTCTTAGTCAATAACTGTGAGGGGTTGGTTTTAGTGGGTGGAGACTTTAATTGCGTAACAAATATGATACTAGATAAATTTCCGTCAGAAGCTGGTCCTTTACCCCAGAAATCTAAAGCACTTACTACTATGGTAAACAACTTGGGGCTTATGGATGTGTGGCACTGGATGCACCCAAGAAAGAAGGATTATACTTTTTTCTCAAAAGTGCACAACAGTTATTCTAGAATTGATCATTTTTATGTTTCTAAACAAGATATTTACAAAATGGAAAGTTGCCGCATTGAACCTATTACTCTTTCAGATCATGGACCAATAATTATGACCTTAAGATGGGACACTGAAAGTTATTTTAGATATTGGCGATTAAATGTGTCTTTATTAACTAACCCAGAAGTAGTCTGTATGATAAAAAAGGAATTGAAAGAATATATGGAACTTAATGACAATGGAGAAGTTTCCCCCTCTATTTTATGGGAAGGGGCTAAAGCTGTCTTAAGGGGAAAAATAATAGAAATGTCCTCAAGGTTAAAAAAGATCCGTAATAAAAAACAAGAGGAGTTGGAAAACCAGATCCAGAGATTAGAACAGGAACACAAAAAAACAAACAATAAAGACATCCTCAAAGATTTAAACACATTCAGACATAGCCTTAATGAGTTACTTACTAATAAAGTTGAAAGATCTATACGATTCTCCAACCAAAAATACTATGAGATGGGAAATAAGGCAAGTAGTCTGTTTAGCTTTCCAATTAAGAAAAGTGCACGAAAACAGGGTTATTTCCAAGATAAGGCACCCGTCTTCTAAGGCTGTGCTCTGTCATCCAAAAGATATTGCTGACGCCTTCTCTGATTTCTACGCAGAGCTGTATGACGCCCCCTATGAAGCACATAAAGTAGAAAATATTAAGGCCTTTCTCCAGAAGATTAAATTGTCCAGATTAACTGAGGCAGAAATAATGGCACAACCCATTACCAAATTAGAAATCGAGGAGGTTTTAACAAAACTCAAGAATAACAAATCCCCTGGGATTGATGGATATCCAGGAGAATTTTATAAATTTCAATTATACATAAAGAAGGGAAAGATCCTATCAACTGTGCCTCATATCGTCCAATAAGTTTACTTTGTACAGACGTAAAGATCCTAAGTACAATATTAGCAAGAAGAATTCAAAAAGTAATAACCAAATTAATCAATCCAGACCAAACTGGTTTCATACCAGAGAGACAAGCAAGTGATAACATAAGACGGACACTTAATGTTTGCAAATTAGCTAGAGAAGATAAACAACCTGCTATGCTTCTCAGTCTAGATGCAGAAAAAGCATTTGATAGAGTAGATAGACAATATTTAGAATACACACTAGACCATATGGGATTTCATACAGATTTCATTCGGTGGATTAGACTCTTATATAAGAAACCAACAGCAAAAGTAAGAATCAACGGGCACACATCTAAATTATTACATTTAAAAAGAGGAACTAGACAAGGGTGTCCCTTGTCCCCATTAATTTTCGCAATTAGTATAGAACCATTAGCGGAATTAATAAGAAAAAACTCCTAAAAGAATAGGTATTTCAGAAAGGCAAGGAGTCGTGCATAAGATTTCACTCTATGCTGATGATATTATGTTATACATTGCAAACCCTGTATCCTCTATTCCAGTCCTTCAACAATGCCTGAAGGAATTTGGGTTGGTATCTGGATATAAGATTAATGAATCAAAACCTGAGGCCATGATGTTAACAGGAGATTTTCCAAGTTCCCTACAAAGAGATGTCTCATATAATTGGTCAAAACAGGGTTTTAGATACTTAGCCATTACAATTCCAATACAAGAATCTCAGTTATATAAAGCTAACTATAGTAAATTACTAACCCAATTGAAAGATGATTTGTCTCGCTGGGAGATGTTACCTTTATCTTTGTTTGGGCGAATAGAAACAATTAGAATGAATATCTTGCCCAGACTGCTTTACCTCTTCCAATCCATACCTGTTTTTATTCCCTCAAACATTTTTACTACAATAAATAAATTAATATCAAAATTGATATGGCAAAGCAAAAAACCAAGAGTTAGGCTCAAACTTTTGTTTTGCTCCAAAAAAAACGAAGGGCTGAATTTGCCAAATTTAAAATTGTACTACTTTGCCGCTCTGATGAGAGCCATGGTGATATGGATAAAAAAAGTGGAGGAAACCAGGTGGTTTGGGTTAGAACAAAATGCTTGCCACACTATATCCCTTGCAGTGTTACCGTTCCTAGATTCAAGAACATGGCGTAAACTCAGAATTAAAAATGATTGGGTAAAGTGCACATTAAAGATTTGGTCCATGGTCAGAAAAATGGTAAAAGCTCCTTTATCAATATCTAGATCTATGAGGATTGCTGAAAATGCAGACTTTCTTCCATCAAGTCAAGACAGTGGGTTCCAGAAGTGGATAGATAGAGGGCTTATTTTGTTGGAGCAGCTATTTGATGGTCATGTAATAAAATAATTCCAGCAACTACAAATTGGTTTTGGATTGCCTCCTAAAGACTTCTTTAGGTACCTACAATTAAGGCATTATTTCAGTTTTCACAAGGACTGGAGTCAATTGAAGAAATCACCTACCCCAGTTGAAACATTTTTTAATAAGGTCATCATGAAAAATCTTACAAGAAAATGGGTGTCACAACTGTACCAATGCTCACAATTATCTTCCCCTGGAGATTCTCTTGATATAAAAGAAAAATGGGAACTAGAGATGAATGTAATAATTGACAATGAAACATGGGAAGAGTTGTACGAGAGGGGATATAAAGTGACTAAAAGTCCAACCTGGAAAGAATTTGGATGGAAATTGAAATTGCGATATTTTAATACACCCTTGGTTTTGTCTAAATTTAATAAAAATACAAATTTATGTTGGAGAGATTGTGGTCAGATTGGGGACCACACCCATATTTTCTGGGACTGCCCAAAATTAAAGCAATACTGGGATGGTATACACAAGGAAATAAGTACAATTTTAAAGATGGATTTACCTCTAGACCCGCTGGTTTTTATTATTGGAGTAACTCCGGAAGGAGTTCAGGACAAAAATGTGATGTATACACTCAATATTCTCCTTTTGGTAGCAAGAAAGATAATTACTATGTCTTGGCGCAAACCACAGCCGCCAACCATAACTCAATGGCTTGAGAAGGTAAAACACTTGCTATTAATGGAAGAACTGACAGCGAAAATACATCTTGACATGTGTGGCCATGTGTCTCGTTGGGCCCCTGTAATCACCTATCTCAACAAGTTAAAATAGTCTAGACTGTGGTTTCTTATATTTTATTTATAGAATGTCAACTCATAAAATACATCTACCCTGTGTTTGTTATTGGAAATTTCTTACTAAAGACACTGATGCTAGACTGCAAGTTTGCAAAATGGACTGCCTTTTTTTTTTTTTTAAATGTTCTTTTTCTTTAATATATATTTTATTATTGTTATTATTATCACTGTGAAGCTCAGAGACTGAACTAGATTACAGAGAACAGCGTTTAGATGAAGCTCACACGTAGACTTCACTACTTCTGTGTGTGTGTTTACAGGATCAGGTAGAACCTGAAGGAGAACCATGACCTCCAAAATGAGCTTCTCTGAGGAACCGGACTCACAGAAAGCTGAGAGGTGAGAGAATCATGTGATCTGGTGTAAAGAATGTTCTCATCTACACCAACATGCAGTAACGTCTGTAGATCATGTCTGATGTTGGTTGTGTTCTAGACTGGATCAGGGTAAGAGATCTGACCCACCTGAACCCAGCTGTGTGTCCATGAAGAGTGACCACTCAATGGGTAGAGATATAGACTTCAGAGCGGATGTGAGTTCTTCTGAGCTCAGGTAAGGATGATGTGACACTGAAGAATGAGATGAAAGGACTTTTACTCCAGTGTTCTTGAAAAATCACAAACTAAAGAAGGAAAGAAAGAAACATGTAGAACTGCAGGTTGATCTTCATTCTGTGTTATGTAACCCTTGGATTCATATTATTATCAGTGTATTATATTTTATGAGTATATATAATTAAAGGGGAGGGCATTAACGTTTACCCTCAGAAGCCAGTTGTATTATTTAACAGTGTGTTTCTACACGTACGTCTGTCACATAATTCCCTTTATCAGTGTGGTGGGGCAGTCTGGGTTGGAGGGGGCAGTTGTGGGCTGGAGGTTAGGGTCACCGGTTTGATCCCCTGGACCAACAGGATACACTCAACTGAAGTGCCTTCGAGCAAGGCACCTAACCCCCACCTGCTACTGCCCCAGCTGCCCCCGAGTGTGTGTGTGTATGTGAGTGTTTCACCCCCCTAGTGTGTGTTCACTTGTGTGTGTATGTGTGTGTTTGTGAGTGTTTCACCCCCTAGTGTGTGTTCACTAGTGTGTGTGTGTGTGTGTTTGTGAGTGTTTCACCCCCTAGTGTGTGTTCACTAGTGTGTGTGTGGGTGTTTTATCACCCCCCTAGTGTGTGTTCAGTAGTGTATGTGTGTGTGTTTGTGAGTGTTTCACCCCCTAGTGTGTGTTCACTAGTGTGTGACAAAATAATGAATAATTGGACTATTAGTGGAAAATTAGTAATGAAATAACAACATTGTGTTTAATACTCTTAGCCACTGGCAGGCAGCCCAGAAAACACTGAGAAAAATGCCAGTGGACTGTCTGCTTTGCTATCAGTGGGCCAATAGTGGCCTGATACCCACTTGCAAATCGGTGTAGAGTATTAATCTAGAATATCAGTGTAGAGAATCAGTCTCGAGTATTAGTGTGGAGAATCAGTGTAGAGTATCAGTCCAGAGAATCATTGTAGAGTATCAGTCTATAGTATCTATCTAGAGTATCGGTGTAGAGTATCAGTGTAGAGTATCAGTCTATAGTATCAGATAGATAAATCAGATTGCTAAATTTCCTTCGGGATCAATCAAGTATCTATCTATCTATCTATCTATCTATCTATCTATCTATCTATCTATCTATCTATCTATCTATCTATCTATCTATCTATCTATCTATCTATCTATCTATCTATCTATCTATCTATCTATCTATCTATCTATCTATCTATCTATCTATCTATCTATCTATCTATCTATCTATCCAGAGAATCAGTGTAGAGTATCCGTCTATAGTATCAGTCCAGAGAATCAATCTAGAGTATCAGTCTATGGTATCAGTGTAGAGTATCAGTCTATAATATCGATCTAGAGAATCAGAGTATCAGTCTATAGTATCTATCTAGAGTATCAGTGTAGAGTATCAGTCTATAGTATCTATCTAGAGTATTAGAGTAGAGTATCAGTCTATAGTATCAGTCCAGAGAATCAGTGTAGAGTATCAGTCTATGGTATCTATCTAGAGAATCAATCTAGAGTATCAGTGTATGGTATCTATCTAGAGTATCCGTGTAGAGTATCAGTCTATATTATCTATCTAGAGAATCAGTGTAGAGTATTAGTCTATAGTATCAGTCCAGAGAATCAGTGTAGAGAATCTGTGTAGAGTATTAGTCTATAGTATCAGTCCAGAGAATCAGTGTAGAGAATCTGTGTAGAGTATTAGTCTATAGTATCAGTCCAGAGAATCAGTGTAGAGTATCAGTCTATAGTATCAGTCCAGAGAATCAGTGTAGAGTATCAGTCTATGGTATCTGTCTAGAGAATCAATCTAAAGTATCAGCATATGGTATCTATCTAGAGTATCCGTGTAGAGTATCAGTCTATAGTATCAGTGTAGAGTATCAGTCTATAGTATCAGTCCAGAGAATCAGTGTAGAGTATCAGTCTAGAGAATCAATCTACAGTATCAGTGTATGGTATCTGTCTAGAGAATCAATCTAGAGTATCAGTGTATGGTATCTGTCTAGAGAATCAATCTAGAGTATCAGTGTATGGTATCTGTCTAGAGAATCGATGTAGAGTATCAGTCTAGAGTGGGTTCAAAAGTTTGGGAAACACTATTATAGTGGGTATAATGGAGCGTAGGGGTGTGTGTGGTAAAACATAAGCTTCACAGGAAGATCAGTTTCACACATTTGATTCAGTTTGAAAAGTGACAATAGTGCAAATCTTCATTTTGTTAAACCTTTAATATTTCTTCTTCATCTTTATTATACTCATTACTTTTTTCTAAATTTTTTTAATTTCATTTCAGGCTTAGATGAAAAATATCCCAGACTTCTAATGTAGCTTATGATCTCACTATATTCATTCATTAATTCATTACAGATGTGGTTTACCAATTAAAATACAGCCCCAATA
The DNA here is from genome assembly GCA_021613375.1 of Megaleporinus macrocephalus. Taxonomy (NCBI): domain Eukaryota; kingdom Metazoa; phylum Chordata; class Actinopteri; order Characiformes; family Anostomidae; genus Megaleporinus; species Megaleporinus macrocephalus. The sequence continues at coordinate 657,237 of CM038708.1, read as the reverse complement.
AAAAAAATAATAAAAACAGAAGGTAATGATCTGTAAATCTAATGTGTAAGCTGCTAACGCCATAGACACTAATGTAACCCCAGACCATCAGAGACACAGGCTTTTAAACGGTTTGTTCATAACAAGCTGGACGGTCTCTCTCTCTCCTCTCGAGTCTGCAGGACATGTCATACATGGTTTCCAAAAAGAATTTCAAAGTTTGATTTATCTGATCACCTAAGACAAAATAGAAAACTGTTCTGTGAAGTTTTTCGCAGATTGGTGAACCTCTGACCAGCTTTGCTTCGTCTCTCTAAAATGCTCTTTTTATATCCAGTAATGTTATAAATTGCTCCTCCCGCTGTTTTTTATTAGTACCACTTACTTTTCCAGCCTTTTGTTGATTCTGACCCAACTTTTTGAAATGTGTTGCTGCAACAAGTTCTGAGTTAATAACTTTCATGAGATGTTAAAATGTCTCACTTTCAACATCTGATATGAGTTCTATGTTCTATGTTCTCAAAAAATACTCCCAACGGGAACCAGAAACTCTCCAAAAAAGACTTAAGGCCCAGAAGAAAATACAAAAACAAACAACTCAGGAAGTTACTAAGAAAGAATCTATTAAGTTCATGAAGGATGCCAAAAACTCAAAAGTCCCATCTAGAGGTGAAAAACCCAAAGCACGAAGGTCCTGAGGATTCACTGAGCAAAAGCCACAGGAAAACTGAAAAATAGGCAAAAACACAAAGCAGTCAACAAGTCTTTAGAAGTCCATGCGGTTACCTGAGCAGGGTGTGAGCAAGAACCACAAGGTCCAGTTAGGGGAAGGAAGGACTTTTTAAAGGGAAGGTAATTTGCAGGGAAATAGGGTTCAGGTGGGAGGGACAGGAGTGAAGCATTATCTGAAACTCTGGTGATGCCGACCTTATTTACATTTATTTATATTTTACATGTATCCCAGCATTTCTGAAATTGGAGTTATAAATAAAACAAACAGTACAGTAGTATTTACACTGGTTAAGAGGTAAGACTTGTTGTAGTTCTGAGAGTATTTTCTGCATAAAAAAATAATTTTATAATTTTTGATTGTTTTTAATTTCATCACCTTGCAAAAACTTGTAACATTAGTTATAACACTGAAATTGTAAATATATATCATCCAGAAGGAGAGTCCAAAAGAAGAACAGCACAAGAAACATGGAAATCATATTCAAGGTATGTTTGTGTGTGTGTGTGTGTGTGTGTGTGTGTGTGTGTGTGTGTGTGTTCTTCATATGATGTGATACAATTTATATTATTATATGTTTTAACATGAGTGAGACTTTAACACTGTATTATTACAAACACCATTATTAATCAGACCCCCACACAAAACCTGTAGTGTTTATCTGATGTGTGACGTAAGCAGTTTAGATGATTATAATTAATGAATAATTAATTTAATGAGTGACTGTGAGCACTAATATTTTCCTGAAGTTAACTGTACACAATATGCTCTGTCATTTATTCATTTAACAACAGTAATTAAATAAATAGTAATAATATAACAGTATTACTGCGGATCCCCTCACAGTCAGGGTATGTTATTTCTATCCTTATTCAGGAGCTGGAGCACAGAGTCATCTCTCTGGTGAAGAAGCAGCTGAAGAGCTTCGTGAAGCTGCTGAGTCTGGATTACCCAGCATGCTCTGAGAAAGAGGTGGAGGATGAGAAGGATCAGAGTGTCAGAGAGGGGGCACTAAAGATCACACTGACCACCCTGAGGAACATCAACCAGACTGACCTCGCTAACACACTCCAGAGGAGTAAGACATCAGGGTCTTGTGATCACTTGCAATGTAAACTAATATAAAGAGTTTTAATGATCATGTAGTAATAATAATAATAATATTAATAATAATAATAATTATAATAATAATAATAATAACACAAAGAATAATAATAAGAATAAAATAAAATAAATAAATAACAGCAATACAAAGAATAATAGGAAGAATAAAATAAAATAAATAAATAATAATTAAAATAATACTTGTCACAAAGCTATTAGGTTTAATTTTGTGATGACAGTGTCATAGTGTGGCTTCGCTGATACTACATGTTAATATGTAAAATTTATTTACTGTTTTTCAGAAGCGGCTCCTTCTTGTCATCATACACTGAAATCAACACTGAAGGAAAAGTTTCAGAAAGTTAATGAAGGAATCTCACAGCATGGAACCTCAACCCTTCTGAATGAGATCTACACAGATCTCTACCTCACTGAGGGAGGAAGTGGAGAGGTCAATACTGAACATGAAGTCAGACAGATTGAGACAGTGTCCAGGAGACCAGCAACACAGGAGACACCCATCAAATGTAATAACCTGTTTAAAGACAGACCCATCAGAACTGTACTGACTAAAGGAGTTGCTGGAATTGGAAAAACAGTCTCTGTGCAGAAGTTCATTCTGGACTGGACTGAAGGAGAAGCTAATCAGGACGTCCTCTTCATATTTCCACTTCCTTTTAGAGAGCTGAATCTGATAAAGGATAAAGGAGTTCAGTCTGGTGGAGCTTCTTCATCAGTTTTTCAGAGACACTAAACAACTAAAACCAGGAGACTTTGATCTCTACAAAGTTCTGTTCATCTTTGATGGTCTGGATGAGTGTCGACTTCCTCTAGATTTCCAGAACAATCAGAGCTTATTTGATGTAACAGTTCCAGCTTCAGTGGATGTTCTGCTGACAAACCTCATCAAGGGGAACCTGCTTCCCTCTGCTCTCCTCTGGATTACTACTCGACCAGCAGCAGCCAATCAGATCCCTCCTGAGTGTGTTGACCAGGTAACAGAGGTACGAGGGTTCAGTGACCCTCAGAAAGAGGAGTACTTCAGGAAGAGGATCAGTGACCAGAGTCTAGCCAATAAAATCATCTCACACATGAAGTCTTCAAGAAGCCTCTACATCATGTGCCACATCCCGGTCTTCTGCTGGATTGCAGCCACTGTTCTAGAGAGACTGCTGGGTGAAGCAGAGAGTGAAGAGATCCCCAAGACCCTCACTCAGATGTTCACACGCTTCCTGATCTTTCAGATCAAACACAAGGACCAGAAGTACCATGGAAACCGTGATCTTGATCTTCAGCAGACTAGAGAGAGTATTCTGGCACTGGGTAAACTGGCTTTCCAACAGCTGGAGAAAGGCAATCTGATCTTCTATGAGGAGGACCTGAGAGAGTGTGGCATTGATGTTAAAGAAGTGTCAGTGTACTCAGGAGTTTGTACCCAGATCTTCAGAAAAGAGTTTGGGATGCACCTGGGGAAGGTGTTCAGCTTCATACACCTGAGTGTTCAGGAGTTTCTGGCTGCTGTATATGCATTTATTTCCTTCATCTCCAAAAACAGAAATGTCCTTCTAACAGGATTTTCTGTGTCCAGTATGTCAGGTTTCCTCGGGTCTGAAGTGGACAAGGCCTTACAGAGTAAGAATGGACACCTGGACCTTTTCCTCCGCTTCCTTCTGGGTCTCTCACTGGAGTCCAATCAGACTCTATTACGAGGCCTACTGACCCAGACAGGAAGCAGCTCTCACAACAAAGAGAAAACAGTTCAGTACATAAAGAAGAAGATCACAGAGAATCTCTCTCCAGAGAAAACAGTTAATCTGTTCCACTGTCTGAATGAACTGAATGTTCATTCTCTAGTACAGGAAGTCCAAAAATACCTGGACAGAGGAGGTTCTAGTGGTCTCAGTAGAGCTAAACTCTCTCCAGTTCAGTGGTCAGCTGTGGCGTTTGTGAAGCTGAACTCAGAGGAAGAGCTGGATGAATTTGACCTGAGGAAATATGATCCATCAGAGATATGTCTTCTGAGGCTGCTGCCAGTCATGAAAACGTCCAGAAAAGCTGTGTGAGTATTTTCTTTCATTTCATGTCTGTAACAGTACGGGTGCTGACTGGTGTTCAGCAGTTCTAAATGATGTCTTAATAAAAAGTAGGAGGAGGTCATGGACAGTGAGATTGTGAATGCACCCCTTCCAACAGTGCATATGAGGAAATGAGCAACCATTGAACTTGTTGTTGAACAGTTTTCTAGTGGGCTGTTTTGACTGGTCTGTTTTTTATTACTCCAATAAAGAGCACAGTTTTGTGTACAGTTGCAGCATCTGAGCTACAAAAGGGAGTTTGAGCGTTGATATCTTAACAGACAGATTCAGAGAGCAGATAAGCATAATCATCAACCTAGCACATGAAATAAAAGCTCCAAGCAAGAAGGTAAATTGCATTAATCACACATTCTCCTGTCTGTCTTTACTCTTAGCAGCACTACTGCTACAATACAGCACTACAAGTTTACTCTCAAACTGAGGCAAGTAAATAAGTAAAAAAAATGCCCAAAATATACAAAATATAAGTTTGTAAACATGTATATGTTTACTTCACTGTCGATAGTCTGATATGATAACTTCATTCTAAATATACTGACATAATGTTGACCCTTTCATATGTCTCAGAGTAGATTGTGTTATAATAAAGGTTTTCTGTCTTCATATCATTCAGATACGGGTAGCTGCCAATATATATATCACTGATATTACTGTCTTCATTTAGAAAGTAGAGATATTAATGATTTAAATGTATATGAAACTAAAATATATTAAATAGAAAACTGAACTTGGTTTAACACTGAAATTATATTAACATTAAAATAAATTGCACTTTTTGTATTTAGACAGTACACTACTGACAGATGATAACAGTTTTATTACTGCACCCAGTGTATCACTCTGCACTTTGCTGGAGATCTGCACAGAACTCATCACTGTGAGCTGTATGCAAAAGTCGGTTGGCCCTCCTTAGCAGTACGAAGGGAAACGCATTGGTTGATTATTTATAAAACAAACTCCGTCCATTTCCCAGAATACATCATTTCGTTGATGAGTATAAATAACAGTAATTATCAGACTCGCTCTAGTGGTTGGATCAGCTGTACCAAGAGTTTTTACTGAACTAGGAAAATCTGCTTTTAGCTACAGTGCACCAGCGAGCTGGACTCTACTACAGCAAACACTAAAACTCAGCTCACTGTCACTCAATCATTTTAAACTTTTATTATCTAACCACCTTCAGACAGCCTGTACCTGTTTTACTTAATCTTAATTACTTATTCTTAATTTTTATTTCTTGTTTTATTTCTTGTTTTATCTGTTTTATTATTTATTATTTATTGTATTATATTATTTAATTATTTTTGTATTATTATTTTTTATCTTGTTTTAATGTTACTTTATTCTTTTATAATTTGTTTTATTATTATAACTCTTATACACCATTTTAAAGTTAGTTTTTTTTATTTAAATTTTTATTATTATTAGCCTCTTACCCTTTTTATCTTAATTTCTTACTAATTAAATCTTAACATTTATTTTAATCTATTTTTATTATTATTATTTCTATTTTTATATTCACTGTTATTTTTAAATTTTCTTTTAATATGTATTAGCTACTTTCTTCTCAGATGTTTTAATATATAATTATTAAATTTTGTTTTTATTTTCTCTGTCATGTCAATCCCTGTTCTTGTAAATACTCAGCTACATTGAAAATGAGGGATGCCCTCAATGTACTTAATTAAAGTTAATTAAAATAAAGGTTGATTAATTAATTGATATAGTCTGTCACACTTAAACAATAGAAACTCAAACAATAGAAACAGTCCTGAATACTACAGCTTAGAGTGTGTAACTACTCAACCACATAACTACACAACTATACTCTTCACTGCAGATAGTCTGAAAGGTTTCACAGGTGTCAAGTCTCATAGAATGCACAGAGATTTAGCATGATGTTAGGAACTAATGGCCTATTTTATTATTTCTGTAATATCTGACACTACTGTCCTGTGACAGTTGATCTCCCCCATTTTAATTGTTCTGTGTGTTGTGTTTATTAATCCTTTGCAGACTTGCTGGCTGTAATCTCACCAGCTATATCTGTGACACTCTTTGCTCTGTTCTACAATCACCAAACTCCTCCCTGAAAGAACTAGACCTGAGTAACAATCACCTGCAGGATTCAGGAGTGCAGCTGCTCTCTGCTGGACTGAAGAGTTCACACTGTAAACTGCAGACACTCAGGTGAGAATTTTGTAAATTAGATTTTAAATTAGAAATATTAAGATTTGGTGTTTAATAATATTAAGAAATAAATAGATAAAGTGTTGGTATACTATTCATTTACAAGAACATGACAAGGTAAGAGTTTGATAACCTCACTTGGTGTCTGTAGACACTGCAGACAGTCATCTTAAGACAAACATTGTTCAGCCTCCTCAGAAAGTACAGATGTGTTTGAGCCTTTTTAGAAGTTTAATAATGTGATGTTCACTACAAAGTCTTATACTACATGTCCAAAATTACAAAGTAAGTTAAAAGAGGTTTATATTGAATGATGCCCTTTAGCTAAACACTTCCAGAGATGGGAGTCTGTGCCATTACCCATATACAAATTACCCCATAAATTACATTATAAAAAGTGTTGAATTTTTTAAATTACTCGAAGGGCAGTGTTCATTTACCATGCTACAACTGTTTTGCTAGCAGTACTATTTTGGACTGAAACTGAAAAATGCTGAATTACAAAAATCATCATAGTCAAGTTGACATATACGGATATTGGTACTGCAAATGTTGACTTATTTGTCTCTGTTTTTGTATGTTCAGCCGTGTAAGAGCAGTGGTTGTGATTGTGTGTGTGGTTTTGGGTGTGTATTCATGAAATTGGTTTGTAAGATCTGATAAAACTTTGAGACCAGAATTTCTGCCATGACAGAGATCCATCCAACAATCTGACTGCTAGTTCACCATCAGTCATTTAGCTCAAATCTATAGTAAATATACTGACACTTTATTTTGTTGATTATTTCATATATATCACACAGTAGATTTTGTGATAATAAAAGTTTTCTGTCTTCATATCATTCAGATACTAGTAGCTGCCAATTTATCACTGATATTACTGATATTACTTATTTAGAAAGTAGATATTTATGATGTGAATATCTAAAATATACTAAATTGAAAACTGAAATTGTATAAACATTAAAATAAATTGCAGTGTTTGTATTTATACAGTGCATTACTGACAGATAATGAACAGTTTAAGTCTGTCACACTTATTAAACTCAAATATAAACAATAGAAACTCAGTCCTGAACACTACAGCTTAGAGTGTTTAACTACACAACCATGTAACTACACAACTATAAGATAATCCTTCATTAGTCCCACAGTGGGGAATTCACAGTGTTAGAGCAGTAAAGGAAGAGCAAGTACAGTATATACAATATACATAATAAAGAGTCAAGAATATATTTACAACTAATTGCACATGGGGAATGGAAAAATATTGCACATTGTGTTACCCTGAAAATTTTTTTCTGTGTGTAGAGTTTAAGTGTGTGTGTACATGTGGTCAGCTGGGAGCAGTGTTCTCTTCACTACAGATAGTCTGAAATGTTTCACAGGTGTCAAGTTTCATAGAACACACACAAATCGATCATGATGTTAGGAACAACTGTCCTGTTTAACAATGTGTGTAATATCAGACACTGCTGTCCTTTTTCGTCATATGCATGTGCCATTAGTGATTCATAACACAACACACACCTGCCAACAACAGCACATAAAACAACTAAACAACTTCAGTGTTAATTTCCCCAGTAAAATGTTGTCATGCATAGTGCAGTTACTGCTGAGTTTTAAGAATTTTTACATCCCAAAGATCAAATCCCTAAAGACAAACTCTTCTGTGAAACTTCTGTGAAAGTTGAATGTAATTCAGTGGTTTTTCAGTTTCAGTGCACCAATTGCTAGCATGTTTACTACAGAGTCATGCACTACATGTCCAAAATTACAAAGTCAAGTTTATTTGTTTAGCGCTTTTTACTATGATGTTGTCACAAAGCAGCATTACAGAAGTTTGAAAACATGAAAACATAAAGTCACAACATGTATCCCCTGTGAGCGGAAAAAACTCCCTCAAGACTGGAAGAAGAAACCTTCCCTTACAAAAAAATCCCACAGGAGTCCTGCAAAAATGTGATGGTAATACCTGCAGGAACAGTGTGCAGGATATTTCTGCAGGAATATAATCCTACAGGACTTTCAAAGATCATTTTCCTGTAGGATGTAGTTGGATTATGAAAACACAACAATACATGCTTAAAATATGTTTTAATATTTAATTCAGTTGTTCAAATACATCAGTTAATTCACATCAGTTTGTGAATTAGAGAACATTACTAAAATGTAAAGATGATTTAATGCTTAGTTTTATTCATTAATTAACACATAAAGCACATAAGATTGACACATGAGCAGGGCTTTAAATGTCTGTGCCCAGCTGATGATTTATGAAATTAAGACTGACATAACAACTCTCTAATGAATGAATCATCTCTAAGTCCTACCCCCCCCCCCAAAAAAAAAATTGACTACAATGAGAATTGCCCTAAAAGAAAAATAGATATATAATGCATGACATACTCAACAAGTATGCAATAACGATGAAAAAGCAATCATACTGACATCTTAAAATCAAGAGTCTGACTGATTTCAGAAGCAAAATTAAATCCCATTAAATTCCATATATCTCCTAAAAATGTTCTCCCCAGTGAATATCTAAAACATACATACTCTTATTTTTAGATGTCAGTATGAATCATGGTAAATCAAGTTGAATCTCTTCACAGTAAAGCATTGTATATATTTATATCTTACCTTAACCTGAGTTTATGCTCCTCATTATTTTTTTCTCTGAGTGATCCTTTGTTTGCATTGCCTGGTAACCCAGACAGGCCAGCTAGCTAGTTGTTCTCTTCCAAAAACTGCCACAGCCAAATCTTGGCTGACCATGATGACCCCCTCAACAACAGGCCTTCAGTGTCTCATCACTTATTCTAGACTTTGGGCAGATGTTTCAATCTACAACAATAAGAATAACATATAACATAAAATATGTTAAAAACAAGGGTAGACATCAAAAGATAAAAGCAATAACTAATCACATCTGGCAACGGCTTAAAGTCTGAGTAAAGTTAAGAGGCTGTGGCTGGTTCAGGGTCTGGTGCAATGCTGCTTCAGGCTGGCTTAAAGGTTGCAGTTGGCTCACAGGCTGGGGCAACGCTGTTTGGCGCTGGCTTGGATGCTGTGGAGGCAGCACTAACCTTCCTTGAGTAACTCAACTAACTAATGTTCCGGTTCCGGTCGGCGGCGCGTTAACACGCAGCGGCCACTCTTGAAATCAGCCTAAAAACAATCTTTCGGACGAGAGGAGCGAACGCGTTGGACCTTGTTTACACAAACATACCCAGCGCGTACCGGGCGGAGCCCCGCCCCCACCTCGCGTTCTCGGACCACATGTCTGTGTATCTGACTCCAGCTTACACACCCCTCATCAGACGCTCCAGACCAGTTCAGAAGCAGCTGAAAACCTGGCCGGCAGGAGCATCTCTGCCCTTCAGGACTGTGTTGAGTGAACTGCATGGGACGTGTTCAGGGAGGCTGCGACTGAAGGCCACTCTGTTAACTTGGAGGAGTACACAGCATCAGTCACTGGCTACATCAGCAAGTGTATTGATGATGTCACTGTCTCCAAGACCATCACCACACGCCCAAACCAGAAGCCGTGGATGACTCCTGAGGTGCGTGCGCTACTGAGGACCTGCGACTCGGCCTTCAGAGCGGGTGACAAGGCGGCCCTCAGGAAAGCAAGAGCCAAATTGTCACGAGCCATCCGAGAGGCAAAGCGCGCTCACGCCCAGAGAATCCACAACCACTTCAAGGACACGGGTGACGCTACAGGACAATGCCACCGTCCTGTAACAGTGATGCCTTCCTCCCCGATGCCCTGAACGACTTTTACGCCCGGTTTGAGGCTCAGAACAACACGTTGGTGAGCAAGATCACACCCAAGATCACACCCAAGATCACACCCAAGCCAGACGTGCCTGACTGCAGTGGACTTGAGGAAAACTCTGCGCAGAGTCAACCCACGGAAAGCTGCAGGACCAGACAACATCCCTGGCAGAGTGCTCAGAGAGTGTGCAGACCAGTTGACAGATATTCTCACGGACATCTTCAACGTCTCCCTGTGCAGCTCCACTGTCCCAACGTGTCTCAAGACCACCACCATCATCCCCGTGCCGAAGAAGTCCACGGTGTCCTGCCTCAATGACTACCGTCCCGTAGCTCTCACACCCATCATCATGAAGTGCTTTGAGAGGCTAGTCATGAGGAACATCAAGACCCAACTGCCCTCTTCATTGGACCCCCTGCAATTTGCATATCGTCCCAACCACTCCACGGACGATGCCATCACCACCACCCTTCATCTCTCCCTTACCCACCTGGAGAAGAAGGACACCTACGTCAGAATGCTGTTCATAGACTTCAGTTCAGCATTCAACACAATCATCCCACAGAATCTCACCAGGAAGTTAAGCCTGCTGGGCCTCAACACCCCCCTGTGCAACTGGATCCTGGACTTCCTGACAGGGAGGCCCTAGTCAGTCCGGTTCGGGAACAGCAGCTCCAGCACCATCACCATGAACACTGGGGCACCCCAGGGCAGTGTACTGAGTCCTCTGTTGTTCACCCTGCTGACTCATGACTGTGTTGCGAAACACACTTCTAACAGCATCATAAAGTTCGCCGATGATACAACTGTGCTGGGTCTCATCAGCAAAGGCGACGAGTCAGCATACAGGGAGGAGCTACAGCAGCTGACAGACTGGTGTACAGTCAACAACCTTCACTGGAATGTAGAGAAGACCAAGGAAATGGTTGTTGACTTCAGGAAATCAAGACCGGTCCACTCTCCGCTTAACATCAACAGCTCCACTGTGGAGATTGTTAAGAGCACAGAGTTCCTTGGTGTCCACCTAGCGGAGAACCTCACCTGGTCCCTGAACACCAGCTCTACAGCCAAGAAAGCCCAGCAGCGTCTCTACTTCCTCCGGAAGCTGAGAAAGGCCCGTCTCCCTCCACCCATCCTCACCCTCTTCTATAGGGGAACCATAGAGAGCATCCTAAGCAGCTGCATCACTGCCTGGTTTGGGACCTGCACAGCCTCTGACCGCAAGTCCCTCCAGCGCGTTGTGAGGACAGCTGAGAGGATCATCGGAGTCTCTCTCCCCTTCGTCTTGGACATTTACACCACCCGCTGCACCCGCAAAGCAACCAGCATTGTGTATGACCCCACCCACCCTTCACACAGACTGTTCTCCCTCCTGCCATCAGGAAGAAGGTACCGCAGCGTCCGGTCCAACACGACCAACAGCTTCTTCCCCCAAGACTTCTCAACACAACTCAACGTCTGAACTGATATCTTTCTGTACATGTACACTCTCTCTCTCTCTCTCTCTCTCTACTCTCTCTCTCTCTCTCTCTCTCTACTCTCTCTCTCTCTCTACTCTCTCTCTCTCTACTCTCTCTCTCTCTCTCTCTCTCTACTCTCTCTCTCTCTCTACTCTCTCTCTCTACTCTCTCTCTCTCTCTCTCTCTCTACTCTCTCTCTCTCTCTTTCTCTCTCTGTCTAACCATTTACCCCAGATGAAAAAGGGAAGCATTTTTGCACAAAGCATTGCACGAATAACTCTACTACCTCACTGCACTCTATTTATTACACACTGCACAATTTACACACTACCAGCAATTATTCAGTATTCTCTGTCTGTACTGTGTTGTCTGTACTGTGTTGTGTTCTGTCTGTACTGTGTTGTGTTCTGTCTGTACTGTGTTGTGTTGTCTGTACTGTGTTGTGTTCTGTCTGTACTGTGTTGTGTTCTGTCTGTACTGTGTTGTGTTCTGTCTGTACTGTGTAGTGTTCTGTCTGTACTGTGTAGTGTTCTGTCTGTACTGTGTAGTGTGTTGTCTGTACTGTGTTGTCTGTACTGTGTTGTGTTCTGTCTGTACTGTGTTGTGTTCTGTCTGTACTGTGTAGTGTTCTGTCTGTACTGTGTTGTCTGTACTGTGTTGTCTGTACTGTGTTGTGTTCTGTCTGTACTGTGTAGTGTTCTGTCTGTACTGTGTTGTGTTGTGTCTGTACTGTGTTGTGTTGTGTTCTGTCTGTACTGTGTTGTGTTCTGTCTGTACTGTGTTGTGTGCTGTCTGTACTGTGTTGTGTCTGTACTGTGTTGTGTTCTGTCTGTACTGTGTTGTGTTCTGTCTGTACTGTGTAGTGTTCTGTCTGTACTGTGTAGTGTTCTGTCTGTACTGTGTAGTGTTCTGTCTGTACTGTGTAGTGTTCTGTCTGTACTGTGTTGTGTCTGTACTGTGTTGTGTTGTGTCTGTACTGTGTTGTGTTGTGTCTGTACTGTGTTGTGTTCTGTCTGTACTGTGTCGTGTTCTGTCTGTACTGTGTAGTGTTCTGTCTGTACTGTGTAGTGTTCTGTCTGTACTGTGTAGTGTTCTGTCTGTACTGTGTAGTGTTGTGTCTGTACTGTGTTGTGTTGTGTCTGTACTGTGTTGTGTTGTGTCTGTACTGTGTTGTGTTGTGTCTGTACTGTGTTGTGTTGTGTCTGTACTGTGTTGTGTTCTGTCTGTACTGTGTTGTGTTCTGTCTGTACTGTGTTCTGTCTGTACTGTGTTGTGTCTGTACTGTGTTGTGTCTGTACTGTGTTGTGTTGTGTCTGTACTGTGTTGTGTTGTGTCTGTACTGTGTCGTGTTCTGTCTGTACTGTGTCGTGTTGTGTCTGTACTGTGTTGTGTTGTGTCTGTACTGTGTTGTGTTGTGTCTGTACTGTGTTGTGTTGTGTCTGTACTGTGTTGTGTTCTGTCTGTACTGTGTCGTGTTCTGTCTGTACTGTGTAGTGTTCTGTCTGTACTGTGTTGTGTCTGTACTGTGTTGTGTTTGTACTGTGTAGTGTTCTGTCTGTTCTGTGTTGTGTTCTGTCTGTACTGTGTTGTGTTCTGTCTGTACTGTGTTGTGTTCTGTCTGTACTGTGTTGTGTTCTGTCTGTACTGTGTTGTGTTCTGTCTGTACTGTGTTGTGTTGTGTCTGTACTGTGTTGTGTTGTGTCTGTACTGTGTTGTGTGTACTGTGCTGTGTTGTCTGTCCGCATTTGTTTGTTTGTGTTGCACTTGTGTCTGTATGCACTGTCTATGTTGCTCCATGGTTCTGGAGGAACGTTGTTTCGTTTCACTGTGTACTCTGTATGTAGTTGAAATGACAATAAAACCCACTTGACTTGACTTGACTTAACTCGATTACCAAAAATCATTGATGCAAATTCTTTACCTCGATGATTTGTTTAACCCAGAAAACCATATACAGCACGCTGTTTCGCACGGATGACTTTTACTGATGCACAGCGCACGCTTACGGTGTTGCCAGGTGATGCAAAGAAGACGTGGTTTGATGGCGCGGCTTCCAAAATACAGAAAGAGAGAGAGAATAAGGAGAGACGAACAGAAGAGACAGGCAACATACACAGCGTCCAAAGTCTACTGTAAAACCGAACTAGCCGAGGGAGCCGTTACTGAGCGTGAACCTTAAGAAAGACGTGGCTGAAGTTAGCTTCTTATGTGAATTCCCCTGTTCCATTCAAATAAATAGCTAACTTACATTTTACATTTACGGCATTTAGCAGACGCTCTTATCCAGAGCGACTTACAAAAGTGCTTAGTGTTCAGTCAGAGTATTCAATCTCTATCTAGTACAAACAGGTTTAAGTCCAAACCACTCTTATACTCAAACACTGCCATAAACACAGGGCCAGTGCTGATACCTAGAAACAAGACAACACAATACCTAGCAAGACTGGAACACCTACACCTACAGAACACCTACAGAACACCTATACCTACAGAACACCTATACCTACAGAACACCTACACCCACAGAACACCTACACCCACAGAACACCTACACCCACAGAACACCTACACCCACAGAACACCTACACCTACAGAACACCTACACCTACAGAACACCTACAGAGAAGAGAACAAATAGAAGACTGCATACAGTACAAGTGCAGTACTTAGCCAGTGCTCCTAGAAGATAAAGTGCAATTACAGTTTATACAATACTTTAGTATATAGTGTTTATAAGTACTTTACAAAGAGACGGTGGTCTTCAGTCTGCGTTTGAAGACCGCGAGAGAGTTCACTGTTCGGACAGCCAGTGGAAGTTCGTTCCACCATCTGGGCTCCAGGACAGAGAAGCGTTTTGTTGCATGTCTTCCATGAATCTTGAGTGATGGCGGGTCAAGCCGAGCCGAACTTGAAGCGCGAAGGGCTCGAGGTGCGGTTCGACTTTTGACCATTGCCATAAGGTCAGGAGGAGCTGCTCCATTCTTGGCTTTGTAGGCATCAGAACTTTAAACTGAATGCGAGCAGCTACAGGAAGCCAGTGAAGGGAGCGCAGCAGTGGAGTGACATGAGTGAACTTGGGAAGATTGAAGACGAGCCGTGCTGCTGCATTCTGGATCAGTTGAAGGTCCTGATGGTCTGCAGAGGAAGACCAGCCAGGAGTGAGTTGCAGTAGTCCAGCCTTGAAATGACAAGAGACTGGACGAGCACCTGGGAGGCCTCCTGAGAGAGGAAGGGTCGGATGCGTCTGATGTTGTGGAGAATGTACCTGCATGACCGAGTCAGGTTCGTAATATGGGCTGAGAATGATAACTGGTCATCCAGAGTCACCCCAAGGTTTCTTGCATCTTTAGACGGAACAATCAAAGAGTTCTCGAATGAGATGGCAAGATCCTGCTGAGGACCTGTAGTTCCAGGGATGAACAGCAGCTCAGTCTTGCTGGGATTGAGCTTCAGATGATGAGCTGTCATCCATGAAGAGATGTCAGTCAGACATGCAGAGATACGACTGCAGACCTGAGTATCAGACGGTGGGAAGGAAAGCATTAGTTAAGTGTCATCAGCATAGCAGTGGTAAGAGAAACCATGAGAGGTAATTACATCACCAAGAGAACGGGTGTAGAGTGAAAAGAGGAGAGGACCTAGCACTGAGCCTTGAGCGACACCAGTAAGGAGCCTGCAAGGAGCAGATGTAGACCCTCTCCATGTTACCTGGTAAGACCGCCCCTCTAGATAGGACTCAAACCACTTCCATGCAGAGCCCACGATTCCCAGGTCAGCGAGGACGGATAGAAGCATCTTGTGGTTCACCGTGTCGAAAGCTGCAGAGAGGTCCAGAAGGATCAGAACCGATGACAGTTTGGATGATCTTGCAGTCTGGAGCTTCTCAGTCACCGCTATGAGGGCTGTTTCTGTTGAGTGCGCTGGTTTGAAGCTGGACTGGTTGGGGTCCTGGAGCAGGTTCTGGGTGAGAAAGAGAGACAGTTGGTTATATACAGCACGCTCAAGAATTTTTGATAGAAAAGAAAGGAGTGATACCGGCCGGTAGTTGCAGACATCTGAGCTGTCCAGTGTGGGCTTCTTCAGAATTGGAACCACTCTGGCAGTCTTGAATGTGGCTGGGACCCATCCTGATGACAAGGAGCTGTTTATGATGAACGTGATGAAGGGCAGCAGATCCATGGAGACTGTCTGGAAGAGTGTGGATGGAATGGGATCCAGTGGGCAGGTGGTCGGGTTGCTGGATTTAAGTAGCTGTAGGACCTCATCTGTGGAAAGAGGAGAGAAGCATGTTAAGGAATTACTGGTAAGAGGATGAGTATTGGTGAGGAAAGTGGAGCGAGAGGAAAACGACTGGCGGATTCTGTTAACCTTCTCCTCAAAGAAGGTGACAAAATCCTCCGGGGTAAGGGAAGAGGGTGGTGGGGGAGAGGGGGGTTTGAGAAGAGAGGAGAAAATACTAAAGAGATTGCGTGGATCAGATGATGATGCTTCCAGTTTCTCCTTGTAGAAGGATGACTTGGCAGCAGTAACCTCCGTTGAGAACTTGTAGAGGAGAGCTTGGTAGGAGTGCAGGTCAGAGTCAAGCTGGGACTTCCTCCACTTCCTCTCTGCCTTCCTTAGCTCTCTCCGGTTGCTGCGTAGGACTTCAGTCAGCCACGGGGCAGGTGGAGAGGATCTAGCTGGCCTGGAGGAAGGAGGACACAGAAGGTTAACTGCAGATGAGAGTGAAGAAACTAATGTATTTGTGGCTGAATCCAAAGAAAGAGAAAGAAAAGAATCAGGATGTGGAAGGGTAGTAAGGATAGTTGAAGCGAGAGACGAGTGAGAAATGGAGTGCAGGTTGCGTCGAGTGAAGGACGAGCCTGAAGAAGAGGCATTGACAGCGAGAGCAGTGAGGGAGAGTGTGAAAGATAGAAAGTGGTGGTCTGAGCAGTGTATGGGGGTTACTGTCATATCCAGCGCTGGGACAGGTCTGCTGAAGATCAGGTCTAGGATGTTGCCTGCTCTGTGCGTTGGAGGGGTCTGGTTGACACGAAAACGTCAGAAAGCAAGTAACTGAGCTTTTCCAGCGAACTGATAGCGAGTCTGAGTTTTACGGTAACCGCTAGCCGATCACCACATCAGTGTTTCAGCATCTGATCAGAAACAGTCAGTCTACACGTCCAGTCCACAGAGCAGAGCCCACATACAGTAACCATAACATTTAGCTCAGATCAGTGTGATGGAGAGATCAGATGAAGACTAGTAAAGTGTGTATGTTAGTTATGGTTATATGTAATGACTAGTTAAGAAAGTAAGTCAGTGTGATGGAGAGTTCAGATGAAGACTAGTAAAGCGGGTATGTTAGTTATGGTTATATGTAATGACTAGTTAAGAAAGTAAGTCAGTGTGATGGAGAGTTCAGATGAAGACTAGTAAAGCGTGTATGTTAGTTATGGTTATATGTAATGGCTAGTTAAGAAAGTAAGTCAGTGTGATGGAGAGTTCAGATGAAGACTAGTAAAGCGTGTATGTTAGTTATGGTTATATGTAATGGCTAGTTAAGAAAGTAAGTCAGTGTGATGGAGAGATCAGATGAAGACTAGTAAAGCGTGTATGTTAGTTATGGTTATATGTAATGGTTAGTTAAGAAAGTAAGTCAGTGTGATGGAGAGTTCAGATGAAGACTAGTAAAGCGTGTATGTTAGTTATGGTTATATGTAATGACTAGTTAAGAAAGTAAGTCAGTGTGATGGAGAGTTCAGATGAAGACTAGTAAAGTGTGTATGTTAGTTATGGTTATATGTAATGACTAGTTAAGAAAGTAAGTCAGTGTGATGGAGAGTTCAGATGAAGACTAGTAAAGCGTGTATGTTAGTTATGGTTATATGTAATGACTAGTTAAGAAAGTAAGTCAGTGTGATGGAGAGTTCAGATGAAGACTAGTAAAGCGTGTATGTTAGTTATGGTTATATGTAATGGTTAGTTAAGAAAGTAAGTCAGTGTGATGGAGAGTTGAGATGAAGACTAGTAAAGCGTGTATATTAGTTATGGTTATATGTAATGACTAGTTAAGAAAGCAAGTCTGTGTGATGGAGAGTTCAGATGAAGAGTAGTAAAGCGTGTATGTTAGTTATGGTTATATGTAATGACTAGTTAAGAAAGTAAGTCAGTGTGATGGTGAGTTGTGATGAAGACTAGTAAAGCGTGTATGTTAGTTATGGTTATATGTAATGACTAGTTAAGAAAGTAAGTCAGTGTGATGGAGAGTTCAGATGAAGACTAGTAAAGTGTGTATGTTAGTTATGGTTATATGTAATGACTAGTTAAGAAAGTAAGTCAGGGTGATGGAGAGTTCAGATGAAGACAAGTAAAGCGTGTATGTTAGTTATGGTTATATGTAATGACTAGTTAAGAAAGTAAGTCAGTGTGATGGAGAGTTCAGATGAAGACTAGTAAAGCGTGTATGTTAGTTATGGTTATATGTAATGACTAGTTAAGAAAGTAAGTCAGTGTGATGGAGAGTTCAGATGAAGACTAGTAAAGCGTGTATGTTAGTTATGGTTATATGTAATGACTAGTTAAGAAAGTAAGTCAGTGTGATGGAGAGTTCAGATGAAGGCTAGTAAAGCTTGTATGTCATGTCAAGTTTATTTGTATAGCGCTTTTTACAACGATGTTGTCACAAAGCAGCTTTACAGGAATTTTAAAAGCATGAAAAACATGAAATCAAACACTTTATCCCTTGTGAGCAAGCCAGAGGCAACGGTGGCAACAACACCTCCCTCAACTGGAGGAAGAAACCTTGGGAGGAACCAGACCAAAATTTTGTTATTTATTTTTTATTTTATTATATTATTTAATTATTTTTGCATTATTATTTTTTATCTTGTTTTAATGTTACTTTATTCTTTTATACTTTGTTTTATTATTATAACTCTTATACACCATTTTAAAGTTAGTTTTTTTTTATTTAAATTTTTATTATTATTAGCCTCTTACCCTTTTTATCTGAATTTCTTACTAATTAAATATTAACATTTATTTTAATCTATTTTTATTATTATTATTTCTATTTTTATATTCACTGTTATTTTTAAATTTTCTTTTAATATGTATTAGCTACTTTCTTCTCAGATGTTTTAATATATAATGATTAAATTTTGTTTTTATTTTCTCTGTCATGTCAATCCCTGTTCTTGTAAATACTCAGCTACATTGAAAATGAGGGTTGCCCTCAATGTACTTAATTAAAGTTAATTAAAATAAAGGTTGATTAATTAATTGATATAGTCTGTCACACTTAAACAATAGAAACTCAAACAATAGAAACAGTCCTGAATACTACAGCTTAGAGTGTGTAACTACTCAACCACATAACTACACAACTATACTCTTCACTGCAGATAGTCTGAAAGGTTTCACAGGTGTCAAGTCTCATAGAATGCACAGAGATTTAGCATGATGTTAGGAACTAATGGCCTATTTTATTATTTCTGTAATATCTGACACTACTGTCCTGTGACAGTTGATCTCCCCCATTTTAATTGTTCTGTGTGTTGTGTTTATTAATCCTTTGCAGACTTGCTGGCTGTAATCTCACCAGCTATATCTGTGACACTCTTTGCTCTGTTCTACAATCACCAAACTCCTCCCTGAAAGAACTAGACCTGAGTAACAATCACCTGCAGGATTCAGGAGTGCAGCTGCTCTCTGCTGGACTGAAGAGTTCACACTGTAAACTGCAGACACTCAGGTGAGAATTTTGTAAATTAGATTTTAAATTAGAAATATTAAGATTTGGTGTTTAATAATATTAAGAAATAAATAGATAAAGTGTTGGTATACTATTCATTTACAAGAACATGACAAGGTAAGAGTTTGATAACCTCACTTGGTGTCTGTAGACACTGCAGACAGTCATCTTAAGACAAACATTGTTCAGCCTCCTCAGAAAGTACAGATGTGTTTGAGCCTTTTTAGAAGTTTAATAATGTGATGTTCACTACAAAGTCTTATACTACATGTCCAAAATTACAAAGTAAGTTAAAAGAGGTTTATATTGAATGATGCCCTTTAGCTAAACACTTCCAGAGATGGGAGTCTGTGCCATTACCCATATACAAATTACCCCATAAATTACATTATAAAAAGTGTTGAATTTTTTAAATTACTCGAAGGGCAGTGTTCATTTACCATGCTACAACTGTTTTGCTAGCAGTACTATTTTGGACTGAAACTGAAAAATGCTGAATTACAAAAATCATCATAGTCAAGTTGACATATACGGATATTGGTACTGCAAATGTTGACTTATTTGTCTCTGTTTTTGTATGTTCAGCCGTGTAAGAGCAGTGGTTGTGATTGTGTGTGTGGTTTTGGGTGTGTATTCATGAAATTGGTTTGTAAGATCTGATAAAACTTTGAGACCAGAATTTCTGCCATGACAGAGATCCATCCAACAATCTGACTGCTAGTTCACCATCAGTCATTTAGCTCAAATCTATAGTAAATATACTGACACTTTATTTTGTTGATTATTTCATATATATCACACAGTAGATTTTGTGATAATAAAAGTTTTCTGTCTTCATATCATTCAGATACTAGTAGCTGCCAATTTATCACTGATATTACTGATATTACTTATTTAGAAAGTAGATATTTATGATGTGAATATCTAAAATATACTAAATTGAAAACTGAAATTGTATAAACATTAAAATAAATTGCAGTGTTTGTATTTATACAGTGCATTACTGACAGATAATGAACAGTTTAAGTCTGTCACACTTATTAAACTCAAATATAAACAATAGAAACTCAGTCCTGAACACTACAGCTTAGAGTGTTTAACTACACAACCATGTAACTACACAACTATAAGATAATCCTTCATTAGTCCCACAGTGGGGAATTCACAGTGTTAGAGCAGTAAAGGAAGAGCAAGTACAGTATATACAATATACATAATAAAGAGTCAAGAATATATTTACAACTAATTGCACATGGGGAATGGAAAAATATTGCACATTGTGTTACCCTGAAAATTTTTTTCTGTGTGTAGAGTTTAAGTGTGTGTGTACATGTGGTCAGCTGGGAGCAGTGTTCTCTTCACTACAGATAGTCTGAAATGTTTCACAGGTGTCAAGTTACATAGAACACACACAAATCGATCATGATGTTAGGAACAACTGTCCTGTTTAACAATGTGTGTAATATCAGACACTGCTGTCCTTTTTCGTCATATGCATGTGCCATTAGTGATTCATAACACAACACACACCTGCCAACAACAGCACATAAAACAACTAAACAACTTCAGTGTTAATTTCCCCAGTAAAATGTTGTCATGCATAGTGCAGTTACTGCTGAGTTTTAAGAATTTTTACATCCCAAAGATCAAATCCCTAAAGACAAACTCTTCTGTGAAACTTCTGTGAAAGTTGAATGTAATTCAGTGGTTTTTCAGTTTCAGTGCACCAATTGCTAGCATGTTTACTACAGAGTCATGCACTACATGTCCAAAATTACAAAGTCAAGTTTATTTGTTTAGCGCTTTTTACTATGATGTTGTCACAAAGCAGCATTACAGAAGTTTGAAAACATGAAAACATAAAGTCACAACATGTATCCCCTGTGAGCGGAAAAAACTCCCTCAAGACTGGAAGAAGAAACCTTCCCTTACAAAAAAATCCCACAGGAGTCCTGCAAAAATGTGATGGTAATACCTGCAGGAACAGTGTCCAGGATATTTCTGCAGGAATATAATCCTACAGGACTTTCAAAGATCATTTTCCTGTAGGATGTAGTTGGATTATGAAAACACAACAATACATGCTTAAAATATGTTTTAATATTTAATTCAGTTGTTCAAATACATCAGTTAATTCACATCAGTTTGTGAATTAGAGAACATTACTAAAATGTAAAGATGATTTAATGCTTAGTTTTATTCATTAATTAACACATAAAGCACATAAGATTGACACATGAGCAGGGCTTTAAATGTCTGTGCCCAGCTGATGATTTATGAAATTAAGACTGACATAACAACTCTCTAATGAATGAATCATCTCTAAGTCCTACCCCCCCCCAAAAAAAAAATTGACTACAATGAGAATTGCCCTAAAAGAAAAATAGATATATAATGCATGACATACTCAACAAGTATGCAATAACGATGAAAAAGCAATCATACTGACATCTTAAAATCAAGAGTCTGACTGATTTCAGAAGCAAAATTAAATCCCATTAAATTCCATATATCTCCTAAAAATGTTCTCCCCAGTGAATATCTAAAACATACATACTCTTATTTTTAGATGTCAGTATGAATCATGGTAAATCAAGTTGAATCTCTTCACAGTAAAGCATTGTATATATTTATATCTTACCTTAACCTGAGTTTATGCTCCTCATTATTTTTTTCTCTGAGTGATCCTTTGTTTGCATTGCCTGGTAACCCAGACAGGCCAGCTAGCTAGTTGTTCTCTTCCAAAAACTGCCACAGCCAAATCTTGGCTGACCATGATGACCCCCTCAACAACAGGCCTTCAGTGTCTCATCACTTATTCTAGACTTTGGGCAGATGTTTCAATCTACAACAATAAGAATAACATATAACATAAAATATGTTAAAAACAAGGGTAGACATCAAAAGATAAAAGCAATAACTAATCACATCTGGCAACGGCTTAAAGTCTGAGTAAAGTTAAGAGGCTGTGGCTGGTTCAGGGTCTGGTGCAATGCTGCTTCAGGCTGGCTTAAAGGTTGCAGTTGGCTCACAGGCTGGGGCAACGCTGTTTGGCGCTGGCTTGGATGCTGTGGAGGCAGCACTAACCTTCCTTGAGTAACTCAACTAACTAATGTTCCGGTTCCGGTCGGCGGCGCGTTAACACGCAGCGGCCACTCTTGAAATCAGCCTAAAAACAATCTTTCGTACGAGAGGAGCGAACGTGTTGGACCTTGTTTACACAAACATACCCAGCGCGTACCGGGCGGAGCCCCGCCCCCACCTCGCGTTCTCGGACCACATGTCTGTGTATCTGACTCCAGCTTACACACCCCTCATCAGACGCTCCAGACCAGTTCAGAAGCAGCTGAAAACCTGGCCGGCAGGAGCATCTCTGCCCTTCAGGACTGATTGATTGAACTGCATGGGACGTGTTCAGGGAGGCTGCGACTGAAGGCCACTCTGTTAACTTGGAGGAGTTCACAGCATCAGTCACTGGCTACATCAGCACGTGTATTGATGACGTCACTGTCTCCAAGACCATCACCATACGCCCAAACCAGAAGCCGTGGATGACTCCTGAGGTGCGTGCGCTACTGAGGACCCGCGACTCGGCCTTCAGAGCGGGTGACAAGGCGGCCCTAAAGAAAGCAAGAGCCAAATTGTCACGAGCCATCCGACAGGCAAAGCGCGCACACGCCCAGAGAATCCACAACCACTTCAAGGACACGGGTGACGCGCGGCGCATGTGGCAGGGCATCCAGGAAATCACACACTACAGGACAATGCCACCGTCCTGTGACAGTGAAGCCTTCCTCCCCGATGCCCTGAACGACTTTTACGCACGGTTTGAGGCACAGAACAACACGTTGGTGAGCAAGATCACACCCAAGATCACACCCAAGATCACACCCAAGATCACACCCAAGATCACACCCAAGCCAGACGAGCAGGCGCTGTGCCTGACTGCAGTGGACGTGAGGAAAACTCTGCGCAGAGTCAACCCACGGAAAGCTGCAGGACCAGACAACATCCCTGGCAGAGTGCTCAGAGAGTGTGCAGACCAGTTGACAGATATTCTCACGGACATCTTCAACGTCTCCCTGTGCAGCTCCACTGTCCCAACGTGTCTCAAGACCACCACCATCATCCCCGTGCCGAAGAAGTCCACGGTGTCCTGCCTCAATGACTACCGTCCCGTAGCTCTCACACCCATCATCATGAAGTGCTTTGAGAGGCTAGTCATGAGGAACATCAAGACCCAACTGCCCTCTTCATTGGACCCCCTGCAATTTGCATATCGTCCCAACCACTCCACGGACGATGCCATCACCACCACCCTTCATCTCTCCCTTACCCACCTGGAGAAGAAGGACACCTACGTCAGAATGCTGTTCATAGACTTCAGTTCAGCATTCAACACCATCATCCCACAGAATCTCACCAGGAAGTTAAGCCTGCTGGGCCTCAACACCCCCCTGTGCAACTGGATCCTGGACTTCCTGACAGGGAGGCCCTAGTCAGTCCGGTTCGGGAACAGCAGCTCCAGCACCATCACCATGAACACTGGGGCACCCCAGGGCAGTGTACTGAGTCCTCTGTTGTTCACCCTGCTGACTCATGACTGTGTTGCGAAACACACTTCTAACAGCATCATAAAGTTCGCCGATGATACAACTGTGCTGGGTCTCATCAGCAAAGGCGACGAGTCAGCATACAGGGAGGAGCTACAGCAGCTGACAGACTGGTGTACAGTCAACAACCTTCACTGGAATGTAGAGAAGACCAAGGAAATGGTTGTTGACTTCAGGAAATCAAGACCGGTCCACTCTCCGCTTAACATCAACAGCTCCACTGTGGAGATTGTTAAGAGCACAGAGTTCCTTGGTGTCCACCTAGCGGAGAACCTCACCTGGTCCCTGAACACCAGCTCTACAGCCAAGAAAGCCCAGCAGCGTCTCTACTTCCTCCGGAAGCTGAGAAAGGCCCGTCTCCCTCCACCCATCCTCACCCTCTTCTATAGGGGAACCATAGAGAGCATCCTAAGCAGCTGCATCACTGCCTGGTTTGGGACCTGCACAGCCTCTGACCGCAAGTCCCTCCAGCGCGTTGTGAGGACAGCTGAGAGGATCATCGGAGTCTCTCTCCCCTCCGTCTTGGACATTTACACCACCCGCTGCACCCGCAAAGCAACCAGCATTGTGTATGACCCCACCCACCCTTCACACAGACTGTTCTCCCTCCTGCCATCAGGAAGAAGGTACCGCAGCGTCCGGTCCAACACGACCAACAGCTTCTTCCCCCAAGACTTCTCAACACAACTCAACGTCTGAACTGATATCTTTCTGTACATGTACACTCTCTCTCTCTCTCTCTCTCTCTCTCTCTCTCTCTACTCTCTCTCTCTCTCTCTCTCTACTCTCTCTACTCTCTCTCTCTCTACTCTCTCTCTCTCTACTCTCTCTCTACTCTCTCTCTCTCTCTACTCTCTCTCTCTCTACTCTCTCTCTACTCTCTCTCTCTCTCTCTCTACTCTCTCTCTCTCTTTCTAACCATTTACCCCAGATGAAAAAGGGAAGCATTTTTGCACAAAGCATTGCACGAATAACTCTACTACCTCACTGCACTCTATTTATTACACACTGCACAATTTACACACTACCAGCAATTATTCATTATTCTCTGTCTGTACTGTGTTGTCTGTACTGTGTTGTGTTGTCTGTACTGTGTTGTGTTGTCTGTACTGTGTTGTGTTGTCTGTACTGTGTTGTGTTGTCTGTACTGTGTTCTGTCTGTACTGTGTTGTGTTCTGTCTGTACTGTGTTGTGTTCTGTCTGTACTGTGTTGTGTTCTGTCTGTACTGTGTTGTGTTCTGTCTGTACTGTGTTGTGTTCTGTCTGTACTGTGTTGTGTTCTGTCTGTACTGTGTTGTGTTCTGTCTGTACTGTGTTGTGTTCTGTCTGTACTGTGTTGTCTGTACTGTGTTGTGTTCTGTCTGTACTGTGTAGTGTTCTGTCTGTACTGTGTTGTGTTGTGTTCTGTCTGTACTGTGTTGTGTTCTGTCTGTACTGTGTTGTGTTCTGTCTGTACTGTGTTGTGTCTGTACTGTGTTGTGTTCTGTCTGTACTGTGTTGTGTTCTGTCTGTACTGTGTTGTGTCTGTACTGTGTTGTGTTCTGTCTGTACTGTGTTGTGTCTGTACTGTGTTGTGTTCTGTCTGTACTGTGTTGTGTTCTGTCTGTACTGTGTTGGTTTCTGTCTGTACTGTGTTGTGTCTGTACTGTGTTGTGTTCTGTCTGTACTGTGTTGTGTTCTGTCTGTACTGTGTTGTGTTCTGTCTGTCTGTACTGTGTAGTGTTCTGTCTGTACTGTGTTGTGTTCTGTCTGTACTGTGTTGTGTCTGTACTGTGTTGTGTTCTGTCTGTACTGTGTTGTGTTCTGTCTGTACTGTGTTGTGTTCTGTCTGTACTGTGTTGTGTTCTGTCTGTACTGTGTTGTGTCTGTACTGTGTTGTGTTGTGTTCTGTCTGTACTGTGTTGTGTTCTGTCTGTACTGTGTTGTGTTGTCTGTACTGTGTTGTGTTCTGTCTGTACTGTGTTGTGTTCTGTCTGTACTGTGTTGTGTTCTGTCTGTACTGTGTTGTGTTCTGTCTGTACTGTGTTGTGTTCTGTCTGTACTGTGTTGTGTTGTGTCTGTACTGTGTAGTGTTCTGTCTGTACTGTGTTGTGTTCTGTCTGTACTGTGTTGTGTTCTGTCTGTAATGTGTTGTGTTCTGTCTGTACTGTGTTGTGTTGTGTCTGTACTGTGTTGTGTTGTGTCTGTACTGTGTTGTGTTGTGTCTGTACTGTGTTGTGTTGTGTCTGTACTGTGTTGTGTTGTGTCTGTACTGTGTTGTGTTCTGTCTGTACTGTGTTGTGTTCTGTCTGTACTGTGTTGTGTTCTGTCTGTACTGTGTTGTGTCTGTACTGTGTTGTGTTGTGTCTGTACTGTGTTGTGTTGTGTCTGTACTGTGTTGTGTTGTGTCTGTACTGTGTTGTGTTGTGTCTGTACTGTGTCGTGTTCTGTCTGTACTGTGTCGTGTTCTGTCTGTACTGTGTCGTGTTCTGTCTGTACTGTGTCGTGTTCTGTCTGTACTGTGTAGTGTTCTGTCTGTACTGTGTTGTGTCTGTACTGTGTTGTGTTGTGTCTCTACTGTGTTGTGTTGTGTCTGTACTGTGTTGTGTTCTGTCTGTACTGTGTCGTGTTCTGTCTGTACTGTGTCGTGTTCTGTCTGTACTGTGTCGTGTCTGTACTGTGTTGTGTCTGTACTGTGTTGTGTTGTGTCTGTACTGTGTTGTGTTGTGTCTGTACTGTGTTGTGTCTGTACTGTGTAGTGTTCTGTCTGTACTGTGTTGTGTTCTGTCTGTACTGTGTTGTGTTCTGTCTGTACTGTGTTGTGTTCTGTCTGTACTGTGTTGTGTTCTGTCTGTACTGTGTTGTCTGTACTGTGCTGTGTTGTCTGTCCGCATTTGTTTGTTTGTGTTGCACTTGTGTCTGTATGCACTGTCTATGTTGCTCCATGGTTCTGGAGGAACGTTGTTTCGTTTCACTGTTTACTCTGTATGTAGTTGAAATGACAATAAAACCCACTTGACTTGACTTGACTTAACTCGATTACCAAAAATCATTGATGCAAATTCTTTACCTCGATGATTTGTTTAACCCAGAAAACCATATACAGCACGCTGTTTCGCACGGATGACTTTTACTGATGCACAGCGCACGCTTACGGTGTTGCCAGGTGATGCAAAGAAGACGTGGTTTGATGGCGCGGCTTCCAAAATACAGAAAGAGAGAGAGAATAAGGAGAGACGAACAGAAGAGACAGGCAACATACACAGCGTCCAAAGTCTACTGTAAAACCGAACTAGCCGAGGGAGCCGTTACTGAGCGTGAACCTTAAGAAAGACGTGGCTGAAGTTAGCTTCTTATGTGAATTCCCCTGTTCCATTCAAATAAATAGCTAACTTACATTTTACATTTACGGCATTTAGCAGACGCTCTTATCCAGAGCGACTTACAAAAGTGCTTAGTGTTCAGTCAGAGTATTCAATCTCTATCTAGTACAAACAGGTTTAAGTCCAAACCACTCTTATACTCAAACACTGCCATAAACACAGGGCCAGTGCTGATACCTAGAAACAAGACAACACAATACCTAGCAAGACTGGAACACCTACACCTACAGAACACCTACAGAACACCTATACCTACAGAACACCTATACCTACAGAACACCTACACCCACAGAACACCTACACCCACAGAACACCTACACCCACAGAACACCTACACCCACAGAACACCTACACCTACAGAACACCTACACCTACAGAACACCTACAGAGAAGAGAACAAATAGAAGACTGCATACAGTACAAGTGCAGTACTTAGCCAGTGCTCCTAGAAGATAAAGTGCAATTACAGTTTATACAATACTTTAGTATATAGTGTTTATAAGTACTTTACAAAGAGACGGTGGTCTTCAGTCTGCGTTTGAAGACCGCGAGAGAGTTCACTGTTCGGACAGCCAGTGGAAGTTCGTTCCACCATCTGGGCTCCAGGACAGAGAAGCGTTTTGTTGCATGTCTTCCATGAATCTTGAGTGATGGCGGGTCAAGCCGAGCCGTACTTGAAGCGCGAAGGGCTCGAGGTGCGGTTCGACTTTTGACCATTGCCATAAGGTCAGGAGGAGCTGCTCCATTCTTGGCTTTGTAGGCATCAGAACTTTAAACTGAATGCGAGCAGCTACAGGAAGCCAGTGAAGGGAGCGCAGCAGTGGAGTGACATGAGTGAACTTGGGAAGATTGAAGACGAGCCGTGCTGCTGCATTCTGGATCAGTTGAAGGTCCTGATGGTCTGCAGAGGAAGACCAGCCAGGAGTGAGTTGCAGTAGTCCAGCCTTGAAATGACAAGAGACTGGACGAGCACCTGGGAGGCCTCCTGAGAGAGGAAGGGTCGGATGCGTCTGATGTTGTGGAGAATGTACCTGCATGACCGAGTCAGGTTCGTAATATGGGCTGAGAACGATAACTGGTCATCCAGAGTCACCCCAAGGTTTCTTGCATCTTTAGACGGAACAATCAAAGAGTTCTCGAATGAGATGGCAAGATCCTGCTGAGGACCTGTAGTTCCAGGGATGAACAGCAGCTCAGTCTTGCTGGGATTGAGCTTCAGATGATGAGCTGTCATCCATGAAGAGATGTCAGTCAGACATGCAGAGATACGACTGCAGACCTGAGTATCAGACGGTGGGAAGGAAAGCATTAGTTAAGTGTCATCAGCATAGCAGTGGTAAGAGAAACCATGAGAGGTAATTACATCACCAAGAGAACGGGTGTAGAGTGAAAAGAGGAGAGGACCTAGCACTGAGCCTTGAGCGACACCAGTAAGGAGCCTGCAAGGAGCAGATGTAGACCCTCTCCATGTTACCTGGTAAGACCGCCCCTCTAGATAGGACTCAAACCACTTCCATGCAGAGCCCACGATTCCCAGGTCAGCGAGGACGGATAGAAGCATCTTGTGGTTCACCGTGTCGAAAGCTGCAGAGAGGTCCAGAAGGATCAGAACCGATGACAGTTTGGATGATCTTGCAGTCTGGAGCTTCTCAGTCACCGCTATGAGGGCTGTTTCTGTTGAGTGCGCTGGTTTGAAGCTGGACTGGTTGGGGTCCTGGAGCAGGTTCTGGGTGAGAAAGAGAGACAGTTGGTTATATACAGCACGCTCAAGAATTTTTGATAGAAAAGAAAGGAGTGATACCGGCCGGTAGTTGCAGACATCTGAGCTGTCCAGTGTGGGCTTCTTCAGAATTGGAACCACTCTGGCAGTCTTGAATGTGGCTGGGACCCATCCTGATGACAAGGAGCTGTTTATGATGAACGTGATGAAGGGCAGCAGATCCATGGAGACTGTCTGGAAGAGTGTGGATGGAATGGGATCCAGTGGGCAGGTGGTCGGGTTGCTGGATTTAAGTAGCTGTAGGACCTCATCTGTGGAAAGAGGAGAGAAGCATGTTAAGGAATTACTGGTAAGAGGATGAGTATTGGTGAGGAAAGTGGAGCGAGAGGAAAACGACTGGCGGATTCTGTTAACCTTCTCCTCAAAGAAGGTGACAAAATCCTCCGGGGTAAGGGAAGAGGGTGGTGGGGGAGAGGGGGGTTTGAGAAGAGAGGAGAAAATACTAAAGAGATTGCGTGGATCAGATGATGATGCTTCCAGTTTCTCCTTGTAGAAGGATGACTTGGCAGCAGTAACCTCCGTTGAGAACTTGTAGAGGAGAGCTTGGTAGGAGTGCAGGTCAGAGTCAAGCTGGGACTTCCTCCACTTCCTCTCTGCCTTCCTTAGCTCTCTCCGGTTGCTGCGTAGGACTTCAGTCAGCCACGGGGCAGGTGGAGAGGATCTAGCTGGCCTGGAGGAAGGAGGACACAGAAGGTTAACTGCAGATGAGAGTGAAGAAACTAATGTATTTGTGGCTGAATCCAAAGAAAGAGAAAGAAAAGAATCAGGATGTGGAAGGGTAGTAAGGATAGTTGAAGCGAGAGACGAGTGAGAAATGGAGTGCAGGTTGCGTCGAGTGAAGGACGAGCCTGAAGAAGAGGCATTGACAGCGAGAGCAGTGAGGGAGAGTGTGAAAGATAGAAAGTGGTGGTCTGAGCAGTGTATGGGGGTTACTGTCATATCCAGCGCTGGGACAGGTCTGCTGAAGATCAGGTCTAGGATGTTGCCTGCTCTGTGCGTTGGAGGGGTCTGGTTGACACGAAAACGTCAGAAAGCAAGTAACTGAGCTTTTCCAGCGAACTGATAGCGAGTCTGAGTTTTACGGTAACCGCTAGCCGATCACCACATCAGTGTTTCAGCATCTGATCAGAAACAGTCAGTCTACACGTCCAGTCCACAGAGCAGAGCCCACATACAGTAACCATAACATTTAGCTCAGATCAGTGTGATGGAGAGATCAGATGAAGACTAGTAAAGTGTGTATGTTAGTTATGGTTATATGTAATGACTAGTTAAGAAAGTAAGTCAGTGTGATGGAGAGTTCAGATGAAGACTAGTAAAGCGGGTATGTTAGTTATGGTTATATGTAATGACTAGTTAAGAAAGTAAGTCAGTGTGATGGAGAGTTCAGATGAAGACTAGTAAAGCGTGTATGTTAGTTATGGTTATATGTAATGGCTAGTTAAGAAAGTAAGTCAGTGTGATGGAGAGTTCAGATGAAGACTAGTAAAGCGTGTATGTTAGTTATGGTTATATGTAATGGCTAGTTAAGAAAGTAAGTCAGTGTGATGGAGAGTTCAGATGAAGACTAGTAAAGCGTGTATGTTAGTTATGGTTATATGTAATGACTAGTTAAGAAAGTAAGTCAGTGTGATGGAGAGTTCAGATGAAGACTAGTAAAGCGTGTATGTTAGTTATGGTTATATGTAATGGCTAGTTAAGAAAGTAAGTCAGTGTGATGGAGAGTTCAGATGAAGACTAGTAAAGCGTGTATGTTAGTTATGGTTATATGTAATGACTAGTTAAGAAAGTAAGTCAGTGTGATGGAGAGTTCAGATGAAGACTAGTAAAGCGTGTATGTTAGTTATGGTTATATGTAATGACTAGTTAAGAAAGTAAGTCAGTGTGATGGAGAGTTCAGATGAAGACTAGTAAAGCGTGTATGTTAGTTATGGTTATATGTAATGGTTAGTTAAGAAAGTAAGTCAGTGTGATGGAGAGTTGAGATGAAGACTAGTAAAGCGTGTATATTAGTTATGGTTATATGTAATGACTAGTTAAGAAAGCAAGTCTGTGTGATGGAGAGTTCAGATGAAGAGTAGTAAAGCGTGTATGTTAGTTATGGTTATATGTAATGACTAGTTAAGAAAGTAAGTCAGTGTGATGGTGAGTTGTGATAAAGACTAGTAAAGCGTGTATGTTAGTTATGGTTATATGTAATGACTAGTTAAGAAAGTAAGTCAGTGTGATGGAGAGTTCAGATGAAGACTAGTAAAGCGTGTATGTTAGTTATGGTTATATGTAATGACTAGTTAAGAAAGTAAGTCAGTGTGATGGAGAGTTCAGATGAAGGCTAGTAAAGCTTGTATGTCATGTCAAGTTTATTTGTATAGCGCTTTTTACAACGATGTTGTCACAAAGCAGCTTTACAGGAATTTTAAAAGCATGAAAAACATGAAATCAAACACTTTATCCCTTGTGAGCAAGCCAGAGGCAACGGTGGCAACAACACCTCCCTCAACTGGAGGAAGAAACCTTGGGAGGAACCAGACCAAAATTTTGTTATTTATTTTTTATTTTATTATATTATTTAATTATTTTTGCATTATTATTTTTTATCTTGTTTTAATGTTACTTTATTCTTTTATACTTTGTTTTATTATTATAACTCTTATACACCATTTTAAAGTTAGTTTTTTTTTATTTAAATTTTTATTATTATTAGCCTCTTACCCTTTTTATCTGAATTTCTTACTAATTAAATATTAACATTTATTTTAATCTATTTTTATTATTATTATTTCTATTTTTATATTCACTGTTATTTTTAAATTTTCTTTTAATATGTATTAGCTACTTTCTTCTCAGATGTTTTAATATATAATGATTAAATTTTGTTTTTATTTTCTCTGTCATGTCAATCCCTGTTCTTGTAAATACTCAGCTACATTGAAAATGAGGGTTGCCCTCAATGTACTTAATTAAAGTTAATTAAAATAAAGGTTGATTAATTAATTGATATAGTCTGTCACACTTAAACAATAGAAACTCAAACAATAGAAACAGTCCTGAATACTACAGCTTAGAGTGTGTAACTACTCAACCACATAACTACACAACTATACTCTTCACTGCAGATAGTCTGAAAGGTTTCACAGGTGTCAAGTCTCATAGAATGCACAGAGATTTAGCATGATGTTAGGAACTAATGGCCTATTTTATTATTTCTGTAATATCTGACACTACTGTCCTGTGACAGTTGATCTCCCCCATTTTAATTGTTCTGTGTGTTGTGTTTATTAATCCTTTGCAGACTTGCTGGCTGTAATCTCACCAGCTATATCTGTGACACTCTTTGCTCTGTTCTACAATCACCAAACTCCTCCCTGAAAGAACTAGACCTGAGTAACAATCACCTGCAGGATTCAGGAGTGCAGCTGCTCTCTGCTGGACTGAAGAGTTCACACTGTAAACTGCAGACACTCAGGTGAGAATTTTGTAAATTAGATTTTAAATTAGAAATATTAAGATTTGGTGTTTAATAATATTAAGAAATAAATAGATAAAGTGTTGGTATACTATTCATTTACAAGAACATGACAAGGTAAGAGTTTGATAACCTCACTTGGTGTCTGTAGACACTGCAGACAGTCATCTTAAGACAAACATTGTTCAGCCTCCTCAGAAAGTACAGATGTGTTTGAGCCTTTTTAGAAGTTTAATAATGTGATGTTCACTACAAAGTCTTATACTACATGTCCAAAATTACAAAGTAAGTTAAAAGAGGTTTATATTGAATGATGCCCTTTAGCTAAACACTTCCAGAGATGGGAGTCTGTGCCATTACCCATATACAAATTACCCCATAAATTACATTATAAAAAGTGTTGAATTTTTTAAATTACTCGAAGGGCAGTGTTCATTTACCATGCTACAACTGTTTTGCTAGCAGTACTATTTTGGACTGAAACTGAAAAATGCTGAATTACAAAAATCATCATAGTCAAGTTGACATATACGGATATTGGTACTGCAAATGTTGACTTATTTGTCTCTGTTTTTGTATGTTCAGCCGTGTAAGAGCAGTGGTTGTGATTGTGTGTGTGGTTTTGGGTGTGTATTCATGAAATTGGTTTGTAAGATCTGATAAAACTTTGAGACCAGAATTTCTGCCATGACAGAGATCCATCCAACAATCTGACTGCTAGTTCACCATCAGTCATTTAGCTCAAATCTATAGTAAATATACTGACACTTTATTTTGTTGATTATTTCATATATATCACACAGTAGATTTTGTGATAATAAAAGTTTTCTGTCTTCATATCATTCAGATACTAGTAGCTGCCAATTTATCACTGATATTACTGATATTACTTATTTAGAAAGTAGATATTTATGATGTGAATATCTAAAATATACTAAATTGAAAACTGAAATTGTATAAACATTAAAATAAATTGCAGTGTTTGTATTTATACAGTGCATTACTGACAGATAATGAACAGTTTAAGTCTGTCACACTTATTAAACTCAAATATAAACAATAGAAACTCAGTCCTGAACACTACAGCTTAGAGTGTTTAACTACACAACCATGTAACTACACAACTATAAGATAATCCTTCATTAGTCCCACAGTGGGGAATTCACAGTGTTAGAACAGTAAAGTAAGAGCAAGTACAGTATATACTATATACATAATAAAGAGTCAAGAATATATTTACAACTAATTGCACATGGGGAATGGAAAAATATTGCACATTGTGTTACCCTGAAAATTTTTTTCTGTGTGTAGAGTTTAAGTGTGTGTGTACATGTGGTCAGCTGGGAGCAGTGTTCTCTTCACTACAGATAGTCTGAAATGTTTCACAGGTGTCAAGTTACATAGAACACACACAAATCGATCATGATGTTAGGAACAACTGTCCTGTTTAACAATGTGTGTAATATCAGACACTGCTGTCCTTTTTCGTCATATGCATGTGCCATTAGTGATTCATAACACAACACACACCTGCCAACAACAGCACATAAAACAACTAAACAACTTCAGTGTTAATTTCCCCAGTAAAATGTTGTCATGCATAGTGCAGTTACTGCTGAGTTTTAAGAATTTTTACATCCCAAAGATCAAATCCCTAAAGACAAACTCTTCTGTGAAACTTCTGTGAAAGTTGAATGTAATTCAGTGGTTTTTCAGTTTCAGTGCACCAATTGCTAGCATGTTTACTACAGAGTCATGCACTACATGTCCAAAATTACAAAGTCAAGTTTATTTGTTTAGCGCTTTTTACTATGATGTTGTCACAAAGCAGCATTACAGAAGTTTGAAAACATGAAAACATAAAGTCACAACATGTATCCCCTGTGAGCGGAAAAAAACTCCCTCAAGACTGGAAGAAGAAACCTTCCCTTACAAAAAAATCCCACAGGATTCCTGCAAAAAATGTGATGGTAATACCTGCAGGAACAGTGTGAAGGATATTTCTGCAGGAATATAATCCTACAGGATTTTCAAAGATCATTTTCCTGTAGGATGTAGTTGGATTACGAAAACACAACAATACATGCTTAAAATATGTTTTAATGTTTAATTCAGTTGTTCAAATACATCAGTTAATTCACATCAGTTTGTGAATAACAGAACATCACCGAAATGTAAAGAAGATTTAATGCTTAGTTTTATTCATTAATTAACACATAAAGCACATAAGATTGACACATGAGCAGGGCTTTAAATGTCTGTGCCCAGCTGATGATTTATGAAATTAAGACTGACATAACAACTCTCTAATGAATGAATCATCTCTAAGTCCTACTCCCCCCCCCAAAAAAAAAATTGACTACAATGAGAATTGCCCTAAAAGAAAAATAGATATATAATGCATGACATACTCAACAAGTATGCAATAACGATGAAAAAGCAATCATACTGACATCTTAAAATCAAGAGTCTGACTGATTTCAGAAGCAAAATTAAATCCCATTAAATTCCATATATCTCCTAAAAATGTTCTCCCCAGTGAATATCTAAAACATACATACTCTTATTTTTAGATGTCAGTATGAATCATGGTAAATCAAGTTGAATCTCTTCACAGTAAAGCATTGTATATATTTATATCTTACCTTAACCTGAGTTTATGCTCCTCATTATTTTTTTCTCTGAGTGATCCTTTGTTTGCATTGCCTGGTAACCCAGACAGGCCAGCTAGCTAGTTGTTCTCTTCCAAAAACTGCCACAGCCAAATCTTGGCTGACCATGATGACCCCCTCAACAACAGGCCTTCAGTGTCTCATCACTTATTCTAGACTTTGGGCAGATGTTTCAATCTACAACAATAAGAATAACATATAACATAAAATATGTTAAAAACAAGGGTAGACATCAAAAGATAAAAGCAATAACTAATCACATCTGGCAACGGCTTAAAGTCTGAGTAAAGTTAAGAGGCTGTGGCTGGTTCAGGGTCTGGTGCAATGCTGCTTCAGGCTGGCTTAAAGGTTGCAGTTGGCTCACAGGCTGGGGCAACGCTGTTTGGCGCTGGCTTGGATGCTGTGGAGGCAGCACTAACCTTCCTTGAGTAACTCAACTAACTAATGTTCCGGTTCCGGTCGGCGGCGCGTTAACACGCAGCGGCCACTCTTGAAATCAGCCTAAAAACAATCTTTCGTACGAGAGGAGCGAACGTGTTGGACCTTGTTTACACAAACATACCCAGCGCGTACCGGGCGGAGCCCCGCCCCCACCTCGCGTTCTCGGACCACATGTCTGTGTATCTGACTCCAGCTTACACACCCCTCATCAGACGCTCCAGACCAGTTCAGAAGCAGCTGAAAACCTGGCCGGCAGGAGCATCTCTGCCCTTCAGGACTGATTGATTGAACTGCATGGGACGTGTTCAGGGAGGCTGCGACTGAAGGCCACTCTGTTAACTTGGAGGAGTTCACAGCATCAGTCACTGGCTACATCAGCACGTGTATTGATGACGTCACTGTCTCCAAGACCATCACCATACGCCCAAACCAGAAGCCGTGGATGACTCCTGAGGTGCGTGCGCTACTGAGGACCCGCGACTCGGCCTTCAGAGCGGGTGACAAGGCGGCCCTAAAGAAAGCAAGAGCCAAATTGTCACGAGCCATCCGACAGGCAAAGCGCGCACACGCCCAGAGAATCCACAACCACTTCAAGGACACGGGTGACGCGCGGCGCATGTGGCAGGGCATCCAGGAAATCACACACTACAGGACAATGCCACCGTCCTGTGACAGTGAAGCCTTCCTCCCCGATGCCCTGAACGACTTTTACGCACGGTTTGAGGCACAGAACAACACGTTGGTGAGCAAGATCACACCCAAGATCACACCCAAGATCACACCCAAGATCACACCCAAGATCACACCCAAGATCACACCCAAGCCAGACGAGCAGGCGCTGTGCCTGACTGCAGTGGACGTGAGGAAAACTCTGCGCAGAGTCAACCCACGGAAAGCTGCAGGACCAGACAACATCCCTGGCAGAGTGCTCAGAGAGTGTGCAGACCAGTTGACAGATGTTCTCATGGACATCTTCAACGTCTCCCTGTGCAGCTCCACTGTCCCAACGTGTCTCAAGACCACCACCATCATCCCCGTGCCGAAGAAGTCCACGGTGTCCTGCCTCAATGACTACCGTCCCGTAGCTCTCACACCCATCATCATGAAGTGCTTTGAGAGGCTAGTCATGAGGAACATCAAGACCCAACTGCCCTCTTCATTGGACCCCCTGCAATTTGCATATCGTCCCAACCACTCCACGGACGATGCCATCACCACCACCCTTCATCTCTCCCTTACCCACCTGGAGAAGAAGGATACCTACGTCAGAATGCTGTTCATAGACTTCAGTTCAGCATTCAACACCATCATCCCACAGAATCTCACCAGGAAGTTAAGCCTGCTGGGCCTCAACACCCCCCTGTGCAACTGGATCCTGGACTTCCTGACAGGGAGGCCCTAGTCAGTCCGGTTCGGGAACAGCAGCTCCAGCACCATCACCATGAACACTGGGGCACCCCAGGGCAGTGTACTGAGTCCTCTGTTGTTCACCCTGCTGACTCATGACTGTGTTGCGAAACACAGTTCTAACAGCATCATAAAGTTCGCCGATGATACAACTGTGCTGGGTCTCATCAGCAAAGGCGACGAGTCAGCATACAGGGAGGAGGTACAGCAGCTGACAGACTGGTGTACAGTCAACAACCTTCACTGGAATGTAGAGAAGACCAAGGAAATGGTTGTTGACTTCAGGAAATCAAGACCGGTCCACTCTCCGCTTAACATCAACAGCTCCATGTGGAGATTGTTAAGAGCACCGAGTTCCTTGGTGTCCACCTAGCGGAGAACCTCACCTGGTCCCTGAACACCAGCTCTACAGCCAAGAAAGCCCAGCAGCGTCTCTACTTCCTCCAGAAGCTGAGAAAGGCCCGTCTCCCTCCACCCATCCTCACCCTCTTCTATAGGGGAACCATAGAGAGCATCCTAAGCAGCTGCATCACTGCCTGGTTTGGGACCTGCACAGCCTCTGACCGCAAGTCCCAGCGCATTGTGAGGACAGCTGAGAGGATCATCGGAGTCTCTCTCCCCTCCGTCTTGGACATTTACACCACCCGCTGCATCCGCAAAGCAACCAGCATTGTGTATGACCCCACCCACCCTTCACACAGACTGTTCTCCCTCCTGCCATCAGGAAGAAGGTACCGCAGCGTCCGGTCCAACACGACCAACAGCTTCTTCCCCCAAGACTTCTCAACACAACTCAACGTCTGAACTGATATCTTCTGATACATGTACACTCTCTCTCTCTCTCTCTCTCTCTCTACTCTCTCTCTCTCTCTCTACTCTCTCTCTCTCTCTCTCCTCTCTCTCTCTCTCTCTCTCTCTCTCTCCCTCTCTCTCTCTCTCTCTCTCTCTCTCTCTGTCTAACCATTTACCCCCAGATAAAAAAGGGAAGCATTTTTGCACAAAGCATTGCACTAATAACTCTACTACCTCACTGGACTCTATTTATTACACACTGCACAATTTACACACTACCAGCAATTATTTATTACTCTCTGTCTGTACTGTGTTGTGTTGTCTGTACTGTGTTGTGTTGTGTTGTCTGTACTGTGTTCTGTCTGTACTGTGTTGTGTTCTGTCTGTACTGTGTTGTGTTCTGTCTGTACTGTGTTGTGTTCTGTCTGTACTGTGTTGTGTTCTGTCTGTACTGTGTTGTGTTCTGTCTGTACTGTGTAGTGTTCTGTCTGTACTGTGTAGTGTTCTGTCTGTACTGTGTTGTGTTCTGTCTGTACTGTGTTGTGTTCTGTCTGTACTGTGTTGTGTTCTGTCTGTACTGTGTTGTGTTCTGTCTGTACTGTGTTGTGTTCTGTCTGTACTGTGTTGCGTTGTCTGTCTGTGCTGTTGTGTTCTGTCTGTGCTGTTGTGTTCTGTCTGTACTGTGTTGTGTTCTGTCTGTACTGTGTTGTGTTCTGTCTGTACTGTGTTGTGTCTGTACTGTGTTGTGTTGTCTGTACTGTGTTGTGTTCTGTCTGTACTGTGTAGTGTTCTGTCTGTACTGTGTTGTGTTCTGTCTGTACTGTGTTGTGTTCTGTCTGTACTGTGTTGAGTTCTGTCTGTACTGTGCTGTGTTCTGTCTGTACTGTGCTGTGTTCTGTCTGTACTGTGTTGTGTCTGTACTGTGTTGTGTTCTGTCTGTACTGTGTTGTGTTCTGTCTGTACTGTGTTGTGTTCTGTCTGTACTGTGTTGTGTTCTGTCTGTACTGTGTTGTGTTCTGTCTGTACTGTGTTGTGTTGTGTTGTCTGTACTGTGTTGTGTTGTGTCTGTACTGTGTTGTGTTGTGTCTGTACTGTGTTGTGTTGTGTCTGTACTGTGTTGTGTTCAGTCTGTACTGTGTTGTGGTGTCTGTACTGTGTTGTGTTGTCTGTACTGTGTTGTGTTGTGTCTGTACTGTGTTGTGTTCTGTCTGTACTGTATTGTGTCCTGTCTGTACTGTGTTGTGTTCTGTCTGTACTGTGTTGTGTTCTGTCTGTACTGTGTTGTGTCTGTACTGTGTTGTGTTGTCTGTACTGTGTTGTGTTCTGTCTGTACTGTGTTGTGTTCTGTCTGTACTGTGTTGTGTTCTGTCTGTACTGTGTTGAGTTCTGTCTGTACTGTGCTGTGTTCTGTCTGTACTGTGTTGTGTTGTGTCTGTACTGTGTTGTGTTCTGTCTGTACTGTGTTGTGTTCTGTCTGTACTGTGTTGTGTTCTGTCTGTACTGTGTTCTGTCTGTACTGTGTTCTGTCTGTACTGTGTTCTGTCTGTACTGTGTTGTGTTCTGTCTGTACTGTGTTGTGTTGTGTTGTCTGTACTGTGTTGTGTTGTGTTGTCTGTACTGTGTTGTGTTGTCTGTACTGTGTTGTGGTGTCTGTACTGTGTTGTGTTCTGTCTGTACTGTGTTCTGTCTGTACTGTGTTCTGTCTGTACTGTGTTCTGTCTGTACTGTGTTGTGTTCTGTCTGTACTGTGTTGTGTTGTGTTGTCTGTACTGTGTTGTGTTGTGTTGTCTGTACTGTGTTGTGTTGTGTTGTCTGTACTGTGTTGTGGTGTCTGTACTGTGTTGTGGTGTCTGTACTGTGTTGTGTTGTGTCTGTACTGTGTTGTGTTGTGTCTGTACTGTGTTGTGTCCTGTCTGTACTGTGTTGTGTCCTGTCTGTACTGTGTTGTGTCCTGTCTGTACTGTGTTGTGTCCTGTCTGTACTGTGTTGTGTCCTGTCTGTACTGTGTTGTGTTGTGTTGTGTTGTGTTGTGTCTGTATGCACTGTCTATGGTGCTCCATGGTCCTGGAGGAACGTTGTTTCGTTTCACTGTGTACTCTGTATGTAGTTGAAATGACAATAAAACCCACTTGACTTGACTTGACTTAACTCGATTACCAAAAATCATTGATGCAAATTCTTTACCTCGATGATTTGTTTAACCCAGAAAACCATATACAGCACGCTGTTTCGCACGGATGACTTTTACTGATGCACAGCGCACGCTTACGGTGTTGCCAGGTGATGCAAAGAAGACGTGGTTTGATGGCGCGGCTTCCAAAATACAGAAAGAGAGAGAGAATAAGGAGAGACGAACAGAAGAGACAGGCAACATACACAGCGTCCAAAGTCTACTGTAAAACCGAACTAGCCGAGGGAGCCGTTACTGAGCGTGAACCTTAAGAAAGACGTGGCTGAAGTTAGCTTCTTATGTGAATTCCCCTGTTCCATTCAAATAAATAGCTAACTTACATTTTACATTTACGGCATTTAGCAGACGCTCTTATCCAGAGCGACTTACAAAAGTGCTTAGTGTTCAGTCAGAGTATTCAATCTCTATCTAGTACAAACAGGTTTAAGTCCAAACCACTCTTATACTCAAACACTGCCATAAACACAGGGCCAGTGCTGATACCTAGAAACAAGACAACACAATACCTAGCAAGACTGGAACACCTACACCTACAGAACACCCACAGAACACCTACACCCACAGAACACCTACACCCACAGAACACCTACACCCACAGAACACCTACACCTACAGAACACCTACAGAGAAGAGAACAAATAGAAGACCACATACAGTACAAGTGCAGTACTTAGCCAGTGCTCCTAGAAGATAAAGTGCAATTACAGTTTATACAATACTTTAGTATATAGTGTTTATAAGTACTTTACAAAGAGACGGTGGTCGTCAGTCTGAGTTTGAAGACCGCGAGAGAGTTCACTGTTCGGACAGCCAGTGGAAGTTCGTTCCACCATCTGGGCTCCAGGACAGAGAAGCGTTTTGTTGCATGTCTTCCATGAATCTTGAGAGATGGCGGGTCAAGCAGAGCCGTACTTGAAGCGCGAAGGGCTCGAGGTGCGGTTCGACTTTTGACCATTGCCATAAGGTCAGGAGGAGCTGGTCCATTCTTGGCTTTGTAGGCATCAGAACTTTAAACTGAATGCGAGCAGCTACAGGAAGCCAGTGAAGGGAGCGCAGCAGTGGAGTGACATGAGTGAACTTGGGAAGATTGAAGACGAGCCGTACTGCTGCATTCTGGATCAGTTGAAGGTCCTGATGGTCTGCAGAGGAAGACCAGCCAGGAGTGAGTTGCAGTAGTCCAGCCTTGAAATGACAAGAGACTGGACGAGCACCTGGGAGGCCTCCTGAGAGAGGAAGGGTCGGATGCGTCTGATGTTGTGGAGAATGTACCTGCATGACCGAGTCAGGTTCGTAATATGGGCTGAGAACGATAACTGGTCATCCAGAGTCACCCCAAGGTTTCTTGCATCTTTAGATGAAACAATCAAAGAGTTCTCGAATGAGACGGCAAGATCCTGCTGAGGACCTGTAGTTCCAGGGATGAACAGCAGCTCAGTCTTGCTGGGATTGAGCTTCAGATGATGAGCTGTCATCCATGAAGAGATGTCAGTCAGACATGCAGAGATACGACTGCAGACCTGAGTATCAGACGGTGGGAAGGAAAGCATTAGTTAAGTGTCATCAGCATAGCAGTGGTAAGAGAAACCATGAGAGGTGATTACATCACCAAGAGAACGGGTGTAGAGTGAAAAGAGGAGAGGACCTAGCACTGAGCCTTGAGCGACACCAGTTTCTGTTTAGTGCGCTGGTTTGAAGCCGGACTGGTTGGGGTCCTGGAGCAGGTTCTGGGTGAGAAAGAGAGACAGTTGGTTATAAACAGCACGCTCAAGAATTTTTGATAGAAAAGAAAGGAGTGATACCGGCCGGTAGTTGCAGACATCTGAGCTGTCCAGTGTGGGCTTCTTCAGAATTGGA
Organism: Megaleporinus macrocephalus; assembly: GCA_021613375.1. NCBI lineage: Eukaryota > Metazoa > Chordata > Actinopteri > Characiformes > Anostomidae > Megaleporinus > Megaleporinus macrocephalus. The sequence continues at coordinate 615,584 of CM038708.1, read as the reverse complement.
ACCACTCTGGCAGTCTTGTATGCGGCTGGGAACCGTCCTGATGACAAGGAGCTGTTTATGATGAACGTGATGAAGGGCAGCAGATCCATGGAGACTGTCTGGAAGAGTGTGGATGGAATGGGATCCAGTGGGCAGGTGGTCGGGTTGCTGGATTTAAGTAGCTGTAGGACCTCATCTGTGGAAAGAGGAGAGAAGCATGTTAAGGAATTACTGGTAAGAGGATGAGTATTGGTGAGGGAAGTGGAGCGAGAGGAAAACGACTGGCGGATTCTGTTAACCTTCTCCTCAAAGAAGGTGACAAAATCCTCCGGGGTAAGGGAAGAGGGTGGTGGGGGAGAGGGGGGTTTGAGAAGAGAGGAGAAAATACTAAAGAGATTGCGTGGATCAGATGATGATGTTTCCAGTTTCTCCTTGTAGAAGGATGACTTGGCAGCAGTAACCTCCGTTGAGAACTTGTAGAGGAGAGCTTGGTAGGAGTGCAGGTCAAGCTGGGACTTCCTCCACTTCCTCTCTGCCTTCCTTAGCTCTCTCCGGTTGCTGCGTAGGACTTCAGTCAGCCACGGGGCAGGTGGAGAGGATCTAGCTGGCCTGGAGGAAGGAGGACACAGAAGGTTAACTGCAGATGAGAGTGAAGAAACTAATGTATCTGTGGCTGAATCCAAAGAAAGAGAAAGAAAAGAATCAGGATGTGGAAGGGTAGTAAGGATAGTTGAAGCGAGAGACGAGTGAGAAATGGAGTGCAGGTTGCGTCGAGTGAAGGACGAGCCTGAAGAACAGGCATTGACAGCGAGAGCAGTGAGGGAGAGTGTGAAAGATAGAAAGTGGTGGTCTGAGCTGTGTATGGGGGTTACTGTCATATCCAGCGCTGGGACAGGTCTGCTGAAGATCAGGTCTAGGATGTTGCCTGCTCTGTGCGTTGGAGGGGTCTGGTTGACACGAAAACGTCAGAAAGCAAGTAACTGAGCTTTCCCAGCGAACTGATAGCGAGTCTGAGTTTTACAGTAACCGCTAGCCGATCACCACATCAGTGTTTCAGCATCTGATCAGAAACAGTCAGTCTACACGTCCAGTCCACAGAGCAGAGCCCACATACAGTAACCATAACATTTAGCTCAGATCAGTGTGATGGAGAGTTCAGATGAAGACTAGTAAAGCGTGTATGTTAGTTATGGTTATATGTAATGACTAGTTAAGAAAGTAAGTCAGTGTGATGGAGAGTTCAGATGAAGACTAGTAAAGCGTGTATGTTAGTTATGGTTATATGTAATGACTAGTTAAGAAAGTAAGTCAGTGTGATGGAGAGTTCAGATGAAGACTAGTAAAGCGTGTATGTTAGTTATGGTTATATGTAATGACTAGTTAAGAAAGTAAGTCAGTGTGATGGAGAGTTCAGATGAAGACTAGTAAAGCGTGTATGTTACTTATGGTTATATGTAATGACTAGTTAAGAAAGTAAGTCAGTGTGATGGAGAGTTCAGATGAAGACTAGTAAAGCGTGTATGTTAGTTATGGTTATATGTAATGACTAGTTAAGAAAGTAAGTCAGTGTGATGGAGAGATCAGATGAAGACTAGTAAAGCGTGTATGTTACTTATGGTTATATGTAATGACTAGTTAAGAAAGTAAGTCAGTGTGATGGAGAGTTCAGATGAAGACTAGTAAAGCGTGTATGTTAGTTATGGTTATATGTAATGACTAGTTAAGAAAGTAAGTCAGTGTGATGGAGAGATCAGATGAAGACTAGTAAAGCGTGTATGTTAGTTATGGTTATATGTAATGACTAGTTAAGAAAGTAAGTCAGTGTGATGGAGAGTTCAGATGAAGACTAGTAAAGCGTGTATGTTAGTTATGGTTATATGTAATGACTAGTTAAGAAAGTAAGTCAGTGTGATGGAGAGTTCAGATGAAGACTAGTAAAGCGTGTATGTTAGTTATGGTTATATGTAATGACTAGTTAAGAAAGTAAGTCAGTGTGATGGAGAGTTCAAATGAAGACTAGTAAAGCGTGTATGTTAGTTATGGTTATATGTAATGACTAGTTAAGAAAGTAAGTCAGTGTGATGGAGAGTTCAAATGAAGACTAGTAAAGCGTGTATGTTAGTTATGGTTATATGTAATGACTAGTTAAGAAAGTAAGTCAGTGTGATGGAGAGTTCAGATGAAGCCTAGTAAAGTGTGTATGTTAGTTATGGTTATATGTAATGACTAGTTAAGAAAGTAAGTCAGTGTGATGGAGAGTTCAAATGAAGACTAGTAAAGCGTGTATGTTAGTTATGGTTATATGTAATGACTAGTTAAGAAAGTAAGTCAGTGTGATGGAGAGATCAGATGAAGACTAGTAAAGCGTGTATGTTAGTTATGGTTATATGTAATGACTAGTTAAGAAAGTAAGTCAGTGTGATGGAGAGTTCAAATGAAGACTAGTAAAGCGTGTATGTTAGTTATGGTTATATGTGATGGCTAGTTAAGAAAGTAAGTCAGTGTGATGGAGAGATCAGATGAAGACTAGTAAAGCGTGTATGTTAGTTATGGTTATATGTAATGACTAGTTAAGAAAATAAGTCAGTGTGATGGAGAGTTCAGATGAAGACTAGTAAAGCGTGTATGTTAGTTATGGTTATATGTGAGTTATGTGAGTATATGAGTTATATGTTATAAGATGTTCCAGTTATAAAAGACTTATGTACAGGTGTCGCCGCTGTGCACTCCCTCTGTTCACTCCCGCTGTTCACTCCCTCTGCTAAGATCACTGTTTCAAACTGTTTCTGGAGCAGGAGCTTGTACGCTTCAGCATCACCAGCTCGTTCAGAACGATCTCTCTGGGCTGTAAGCACCCGTCTCTGAAGCCTGTTGCTTCTTTTAGGAGACAAGTTTATATGATGTTAGACAGTCCGGGAGAACACGCTCGATGTTTCTTTACGATTGAGGCATGATGGGCGTGTCAACGTGGTTTATGCCAGTACCGGTAGCCTGCGGTGTTTTGAATGTGGAGACATTGGGCATAAACGACTTGCCTGTCCTCATAAGAGACAGGAGCAGGGGGATGCTAACGCTGATGCTGATACCGTTCCCGAATGGAGTGCTGCCACGGGGGCGCCGGCGGGTGGGGTCGGGGTCAGGGTCACGCCTGCTCAGACGGGACAGACCGTGGACTTTGAGCCCAGGACTTTGGGCACTATGCAATGTTGAAGCTCCTTAGTGAGAGGGTGATTGTTTTTAAACATTTATTGTGTAGCGCCCCTTAACTCTAGGCTAAGCTATGAGTTAGGTGAGTTCGTGCTATACTACTTGTATTTAGGAACTGTTAGTCAAGGCTTAAACAACACTATGAACTGCCTCAGTTATAACTATTCTCAAAACATGACTATGATGAAACATTCAACCCGTCCCATGCATGACTCGCTATAGATTAAAGAAAAGTACACCCAGCTTATAACAGCAAAATAAATTAAACACCGGGAATTACGTTAACCTTGGCTGGTATATTTATTAAAACTAGCGAAACCAAGAATTTCTGGAGTTTTCTGGAGTTTTAATACTGTCACTCAAATCAGATTTTTCTGTTCACAAAAACAATATATATATATATATATATATATTCACAATACACCTTTTTCCTGCTCATCGAAACTGCCATCTTAGCCGTCTGCTTTGTATTTTCTGAAACTGAGAATAACCAAAACCCAAAATAAACACTGGTATTGTAAAAACAGCACTAAACAATTAAACACGAGTGTAGTCATTCTGCAACACTCCATTAAACAATGAAAGACCGTCTTCCTCTTACCACAGCTCGGACAGGTCTCAGTGACATCAGGATTTAAAACAGAGATAAAAGCATTTACAACCATGATACAGTGCACAATCCTCCACTGCAAGTCACCATATGTTTTAGTTAGCAGTGCTTTACAAAAAGCTCTCCATGCTGGTTTAAAATCATCACTTAAAACCAGTTTGGCACAGCCTTAGTGTGTCGGCCCTTAAGCTGAGTTTAGTTCTGTTTAGGTGCTTAACACATGTTTTATAAAAACTCTTCCCAGTTGTCCCATTTAAAAGCAATAGACCAGTGTTCGCTGACTGCAACAGTGGACCCTCACACTGCCCAAGATCAGGTGTGAGGGTCAGCTCAGGGAAGCCCGCATCCTGCCCATCGCTCCCCTCATCACAGTCTGATTGAAGCAGAACGCCCTCTGCCTCGGTCAGTGCAGACCTCCATTTGTGCAGCAGCTGGGATACAAAACGGGTGGATCTGATGTTCAAGTGTGCAGCTACTGGGCCCACCCTGTCCAGGTCAGGTCCCGCCAGGTCTACAAGGTCCCCTGGGGTTTTAAGTCTGTTTGTGGTCAGGATTCTTTCCATGGAAGTGTTAGCATCTCTAATCACATCTAAGCATGCTTCTCGGATTAGATGCTCCCTCAGTTGGCTATAAGACCAGGGGTGAATCCAAAGACTGCTAGAACCTTCCAGAGATATTCATGTTCAACCTTGTCAAATGTGTTTGCCTGGTCAAGTGAAATCAGACCAGTATCGAAACCCAATAGTCTTGAGACGTCCAAAATATCACAAATTAATGAGATATTATCAAAAATGGACCTGTTTGGAACACAGTAGGTCTGGTCAGGATGGATGATCTGGCCAATAACCTCCCCCAGCCAGGCAGCCATCACCCTAGAGAGCAGCTCGTAGTCACAGCAGAGCAGAGAGACAGGTCTCCAGTTCTTAATCTCCTCTGGTCACTCTTAGGCAGCAGAGTCAGAACAACCCTCCTGCAGCTGGACAGCAGTCTGCCTTTGGACATGCTGTTATTGAGGACTTCTAGCAAATCCTTGCCAATCACCGGCCAGAGGAACCTGTAGAATTCAGCTGGAAGCCCTTCAATACCCTGCCACATTCCATGCCCCTCGGAGCGTCAAGCGTCACTCAGCTGCCAGTGACAAAGGCCTCTCAGGGTCCAGGGCAGAGTCCTGTGGGAGCTGTGGCAGACCCTCCTTGTACAGCTTGGTGTAGAACTGCACTACTCTCTGGTGAATCCCTGCAGCGTCTGTCAATAAAACGCCAGACTCTGACCGCAGGGCATGCATACACCGGCTCTGACCGTTGTTATGCTCCAGGCTGAAGAAGAACTTGGATGGAACGTCCACCTGTCACCTTCTGAAAGCGTGACCTGACCAGAGCCCCCTGTGCTTTTACACCAACAAGGTCAGCCAGTGCAACTTTTTTGGTCTTGAGAGCCTCAATACGCTCTCGACTTCCTGTGGACTGTGAAAAACCCTGAAGTTCCATTATTTCTATCTCAAGACTCTTCATGTCATGTCTCTCGTGATGCTCGTGATACTGTTGACAGAGCTGTTTGATCTGGGTTTTTCCAAAATCCACCCGTGCTGTAAAGATTTAAAAGACTGTTTAGTGGTCCGGAACTCCACCCAAAAAAATATAAAACTCTTTCTAAAATGTACATCATCTAAAAGGGTGGTGTTAAAATGCCAATATGCACTTGTCAGGCCCATCATACCCCTCTGTCCCATCATATCTGTGTCTGTCTTCTCAGACGATCCCTGCCTAGAACACTACAATACCCAGAACGCCACGGAGGATCACATGACTCCTCGGCGTTCGGCGTCTCCACCTGTTTCTCACCCTTTATAAGCCATTCACATTCACTCATACCTCGCTGAGTATTGCTGTATTAATCCCGTCTCTACAAAGCGTTTGTTCTGTCTAGTTATTTTGTCTATCGACCCTTTGCCTGTTTTTTCGAATTTCGTATCTGCTTTGCCCTTTTTCTCGGTTAGTGTGTTCTGGTTTTGATTCCTGCTCTCCTGTTGACTTTGATTTTGGAATTGTGCCTTGGTGTTTGTTCTCTGCCTGTTGTTGCAGACTTGGACTGTTTGACTCTGTTTTTGGTAAGCCCTTTTTAATAAACCCTGTCTTCCTACTCTGTGAGCGTCTGCTTATCTGTCTGGTCGTGACAGCACTCATGAGCCTGATGTCTCTAATTCCCAGAGTGCACTGGACTAAACTATGGTCTGAAAAAGCAACTGGTGAAAATTGGCAAGTCATAAAAACATTAAGATGTTTAAAACAATAAAACTGGTCAAGCCTTGCTAATAATAACATGTTTTCCCTGGTATTAGTCAATGTACACTGGGTGCATCCACTATTTATATGTATTTATATGTAAATACTGTTTGAGTAAATACTGTTTGATCAGAGGAGGATGGGTCTCCCCTTGTGAGTCTGGTTCCTCCCAAGGTTTCTTCCTCCAGTTGAGGGAGGTGTTCTTGCCACTGTTGCTTTTGGCTTGCTCACTGGAGGATATATGTTATAACTGTGTGTTTTCAAAACTCTGTAAAGCTGCTTTGAGACAACATCGTTGTAAAAAGCGCTATATAAATAAACTTGACTTGACTTGACTTATTTAAAATTTTCCAAATATCACATAACGTTTTTTAATGAGCTGTATCAGCCTCCTGTGTGATGCAGGATGTGACTCAGGATGATTCCTGTCTGAGTTGGGCTCACTGTAGAGTTAAAATTACCCACTAAAACCAAACAATCATCCCTACTACACCCATCCAGAGTTTTACATAGTGTGTCTAAAAACAGCATCCTGTTGAACCCCAAAACAGGAGCATAAACACAAACAAAGTTAAAAACACCCTGCTCAAACACAACACGGATCTTTTAAAGCCTCCACTACTAGCTCCTCAACCTCAAACGACTGAGGGGCACAGGACTTGGCAAGGAGTAAATCCACACCTCCAGATACCAAGCTCTAGGATAGTTTTTCCTTCAAATTGTCTGAACCTGTCTGCAGAGTCCTGCTCGTCACTGTGCGTCTCTTGTAAAATGATTATATCAGTGTGCTTCAGTTTTGAGCTCTCTTTAAACGATCTCTGGCTCCATTAATATTTAATGTTGCCATTCTAAAAGAACCCATTTTAAGAAGAGAGTATGAAAAAGCAACCAGTGCACAGAGAACTCTGCAGAGGGGTTTAGGCCATTTCACTCTTATTACCGAGCTAGTTATGGAGTTTCGATAAGAACATTTTCAGTCTAAAAACCTCCTGGTCAGTAAACCCCTGCCCTCCTGGATTACTCCTTAAAACCTGGATAGACTGTAGAAAACCCTGGCGATAGGGGAAATACTCTTTCACTCGCACCCCCTTTAGCGTGTTTAGCGCTTTCTAAAAAGTCTCTGATCATTGTCAGGGTGTAGATGTTACGGGGGCTGCAGGGTTGTGAACATGAGGAGATACTGGAGTCTGAGCGATCAGCGTCAGCTGCAGTGTCATCCTCAGCCTTAGCTCCAGCACCTGTTCCTGTCAAATCATAATAAGAGGCATTTCACCTTAAATCAGCACTCGTACCCAGAAAACTGATCCTAAACCAGCACTATTCTGAAAAGGTTTGTGAATATAAGCCCATGTCTAGATTCTGATCACTGCCAGTAGTCTGAAAATAAATACTGAATTGTAATACCTAAGAACTCGATTTTTGTGTACATAAGCCAGCAGGCATGCTTGTTCCACAATACAGAATGGTGTTTGGCTGTCAAAATTACATTCTGCCATCTGTTCCAGTCAGACCATTATTAACACTTATACACATTTTTGGTTAAGCAATATTTCAAAAGCAAACTTTAGATTTGTAATAAATTCATTTAGAAAAGCCTATTCAGTATTGAAATCGAATGATTATTTTTGGTTTCAATAACACACAAAAAAACCTATGCCTGATTAAATTTAAAAGTGGATTGAAGGATTTTTTTTACTGTGGCTATGGATACAATTACTTATGTTGGATACTGCATTGATGGTCTGAAGTTTGTTATTCACAACCCTAATCAGTTCATTATTGATTAGGGTTGTGCAATATTGACAAAAAATTATATCTAGATATTTTTGTAATTATGTCAATATGATAATAAATGATAAATTACATTATTTAAAAATGTGTTTGTCTTATATTTTACTAACTTGTACTTCTTAAAGGATATTAATATCCATTCATCCATCCATTATCTTCCTCTTTATCCCGCTAGTCGGGGGCACCCATGCCCCCCTTGCTGTGCCCCCGACTAGTGGGGCAGGAGCCAATCTCTGCGTCATCAGGCAAAGGCACTTTTTCGTGAATGACTCCACTGAAGTTTGCTAAGTGTGTGTTTTGCCAGACACCTTAACTGGTTTAGGTCTGTCTTGGACGGCGCACTTCCGAAGCTCTTCATACTCCTCATACTCTGTTCATACTCCTCATACTCTGTTCATACTCCTCATACTCTGTTCATACTCCTCATACTCTGTTCATACTCCTCATACTCTCCTCATACTCCTCATACTCTCCTCATACTCCTCATACTCTGTTCATACTCCTCATACTCTGTTCATACTCCTCATACTCTCCTCATACTCCTCATACTCTCCTCATACTCCTCATACTCTGTTCATACTCCTCATACTCTCCTCATACTCCTCATACTCTGTTCATACTCCTCATACTCTGTTCATACTCCTCATACTCTGTTCATACTCCTCATACTCTGTTCATACTCCTCATACTCTGTTCATACTCCTCATACTCTGTTCATACTCCTCATACTCTGTTCATACTCCTCATACTCTGTTCATACTCCTCATACTCTCCTCATACTCCTCATACTCTGTTCATACTCCTCATACTCTGTTCATACTCCTCATACTCTCCTCATACTCCTCATACTCTGTTCATACTCCTCATACTCTCTTCATACTCCTCATACTCTCCTCATACTCTGTTCATACTCCTCATACTCTCTTCATACTCCTCATACTCTGTTCATACTCCTCATACTCTGTTCATACTCCTCATACTCTGTTCATACTCCTCATACTGTGTGTGGTGGTTTGTTGGGAGATGATGGAACAGGTTAGCTGTGGAGCGACTGCTGTGTTCTGAGCGACATCAGTCTTTTCAGATCCAGACCAGCTCCACACGAGTGAGTATGATCCTCGTCTAGGAGTTAATCTAAGGAGGTAGACTGCGAGGCTGGCAGTGTCTGAGTTTCTTCCCCTGGTGCAGTGTGTTCACTCACTTTCAGATTTAGGTGTGTTGTTTAGGCAGCTATGCTAGTTTTAGCCTATGCTAGCACACAGTATGGGAACTCAATGCGCACGTGCAGCAGCCTGTACTAAAGCATGAAGAAGTGAACGCATGGAGTCAAGGCACTTTGATTGTTGTCATTGAGTCATTAGCGTACTCGATAATGTCAGCTGCTACATCGTGAACATGGCAATTAAGATATTAGCGTAAACAATATATGTTGCACGGGATGAATTGATGACTGTTTTTAACAGAGCACTTTACCATTCTTAGGATACATAGCTCACCTTTTTCTATTTCTTTGGCATTTCATGCCCAAAAAGGTGTTGAAAATTAGTCATTAATACACATTAGTTTATTAACATGTCAATTTACCTAGAACATATGCAAAAATACTAAAAAAATAATAAAATTAATGTGAAGAAACTAGTGTGCTAATCATTGGCATGGTGACTTTCTGAAAAATTCTGTACTGCACTGCAAATGTAGTGCATAGGGCAGTTTCTGGAGGGAACCTGAGTTTTATTGATCTGATTAAAGATTAAAGATCAAAACCCTATAGAAAATTCTCAAATACAATGACTGTTGATCTCCATACCCTCATTTTATCTGTTCTCTGTACTGTGTTTATTATTCCTTTGCAGACTTGCTGGCTGTAATCTCACCAGAGACTCCTGTGACACTCTTTGCTCTGTTTTACAATCACCAAACTCCTCCCTGAAAGAAATAGACCTGAGTATCAATGACCTGCAGGATTCAGGAGTGCAGCTGCTCTCTGATGGACTGAAGAGTTCACACTGTAAACTGCAGACACTCAGGTGAGAATTCTGTAAATTAGATTACAAACTAGAAATATAATGTAACACAGGTGACCGAAACCGCCCCACACCTGCATACACTTTTAATTACTTGAGTAAATTTCCCCACTTATAGGGGCCTCAACTGAATGATCAGAGATGACAAACAAGGTAGAGGCCTAGCAGTAACAAGGTAGACAGGCCTAGCAGTAACAAGGTAGACAGGCCTAGCAGTATATATGGAACTGCCTCTGATGGGGTGCAGGAGTAACGCGTGGTAAAGAAAAACATACGCTTGAAGAATGGACCTCAGCACACAGTCCAACAGCACTTTTAAACCTCATTCTTCATTTGTATTTTTAATTTTCTTTATTTTATTTTATTTGTATATTTTTTTATTTATTTTAAATGATTTATTTGAATGCTTTGTTTCTTATTTCTTTATTTATGTAAAGCACTTAGAGTTGCCACTGTGTATGAAAGGTGCTATACAAATATCTTGCCTTGCCTTGCCTTGCAAGAGAGGGCAACAATACCAAAGTTACAAAAAAAAATACCAAAAAAAACAAAAAGACTCTAGGTCGCTTTCTGGTGAAGTCAGATACCAACACACAACCACTGCAAAATACCACACAGCTCCCCACTGGACAGTGTCCCACCAACAGCACAGCTTTAAAAAAAACCACAAAACAGTGTTACTATCAGAGCTATTAATATCACAGGATAAAATTTCCACTTATTTATTCTAATTTAAAAAATACCCTTCTGCCCTCTTCAAATCTCAGAGACAAAGCAAATTATTCAGGGCTAGTAATACAGTGACACAGAACCAGACATGCCACACATTTCACCTGTCTCCACCAAAAGGCATGGAGGGGCAGAGCAGGAAGAACTAAAAAACACAATAACAACCTATTGTTATTGTTATGATTCAAAAGAAAAATGACCCAAAGTATAGCACTCAATAAAAAAAATCAACAACACAGAAAAAACAACTAGCACGAAAGAAAAAAAAGGAAAGAAAATTAAAACCCAATAAAAAAAAATTACTGGTGCCAACGAAGTAACCTTCAAACACTTGAAGGTGAACCTCCCAAAATTCTCACTGGGACTGGTCTGCTTTCAGTAAGTGGTATTACTTGCCTTTCTCTACAGGCAGTTTCTGAGCCTCAGGCTTTGTGCTTGCTTCCTCAGTTCATAACATGCTGACCCCAGACTGAGTACACATGTAATGCTCTTCTAAGGCTCTCAGGCAAAGCGCTCAATACCGCAAAATCACGACGCACCACTAAACTGAGCACAGTTATACAGGTCCTACCGGTCACAATTGGTTTCATTAATATTAGGAAATAAATGTGTGTTATAAAGTTGCTATATAGTTCAGGGGTTAAAATGAACATGACAAAGTAACCTGAGTGTAAAAAATGTTTTGAGCAGCAGAAGGTCAAACAGTCTGCAGCCGTGGTCGTGGAAACAATGTTGTGAACTTTCCTCAAACATGTTTTACATTTATGTTGTTGACTGTTGGGAGTAAAGTATCATTTATTGAATTTATTAACTGTGGGTTATGTTTGTGGTCCAATTTTTATACTGCTTGCAGTCTGTGCCGATTCAATGCTAGACTGCTTAGGATCCTGGAGCTGGTTTTAAATAAGGGTGAAATTTGTTTGTAAGCAGAACATTTAAGGGTTTTTAAAGGAAATTTATTTGCTGACATTCTGAAAGGTATTTGCTGACATTCAAAATGTTTAGAATTGATTTATTCAGGACATGTTCTATGCTTTTGTATTTGAACATGTCTTCTAATTTATGGTTTCAGCTATTTCAATTACACCCATTGCTCAAAGCTGCATAAAATCAAGCACACAGTCATGCCTGGCATACACTGACCAGGCACTCTATTATTTAGAATGATCCATATGGTAGAAAAAAAGAAAAGTGTAACCATTTCTGTCTGACTTTAAAAGATCTAAGCCACCTTAATGTTGTTGAGCCAAGAAACTATATTATACATATACTATATTATACTATATTATATATATTATATGCCCAAACAAGTAAAAGATTAATATCTTGTGTTGTGAGGAGATTTAATATAAGGAGGTTTTGGTCACAACACTGGACCACTTTAAGAAGGCACAATAGAGGATGCAAGTAGTTTGTGGAGCAATACATGTAAATACATAAAAACATGTAAATTAAGTGGTATACCCAAATAAATCAAGAAACACATCAAACAAAATGCTTGGGTTTGAATCCTTTTCGTGATTATTGGCCTATTATGGAGCTTAGTTTAATATGAACTGCTACATGTGAGGATGATTTGCACATTTCGCTACAATTCTTTGTTTTACCACAGGGTGTTGCCTATTCCTGCTTTCTCCCAGATGGTTTATGGCTGTACACAAGAGTCAAAACTTTATTAAATGTGTTTTGCTGCCAAGTATTTATTTATAAATCATGGTTTATGTGAGAGACACTGTTTATAAATTTATAAATAAGGCTGCTGGGCCTTGAATCTCCCTATATTTGGATAGTTCAGCAGCAGGCCTCAAGTATTAGCTAGTGCTGAATCACTTCAATTAAAAACAATCAATCAAACTACAAAATTTGACCTTTGTAACAACACAAATTGACTGTTATGAGCATGTTACACTTGACATGAAGTTATTCTGTCAGATCACCTTTATCCTATTGTGGAACATTTCTGTCCTTCGCAGAGTGGTCAGTGTCCCCATCCCCAGGGCACGAGGAGGTTGCTGAATGGTTTAATGATGTAAATTATAGCCACCAGATCTCAACCTATTTGAGGCAGGGAGGGAGGTTTTACACCGATGTTAGACATTGGAAAACTATATTGTGGATAAACAGAGCTCAATCTCTTCCTCCAGTACAGTTCCAGAGACTTTTAAGCTGTTTTGGTAGGTCAGAGTGTAAAATAACAAATTACATTTACTCTTTTGGGACAGTTTATTTTCAGCCCTCGTTTTCTTTTCTTTGTTTTGAAAACTCTCTGTTTTTTTAATTTTGTGTAACAACTTTAGGTAACAGTCACCCCTCTACAAAGCTAGTTGCAATTGCAGATATATAGAAGTAATGCTGAATTATCCAATAAAATATTTATTTACTCAAGTAAATTATCACTACAGTAATAGTATTTCAGCAATTATTCTTGTAGGGACCTTCATCTGCGGCAGTCAGAAATAACTACAGCTAAAATATTAAAGAGATGCGTGACTTCAGATGATGTCTGATGCCATAATATGTTCTGGCTTCATCCCAGTTTAACACTTAAATCTACAACAGATGATGGTCACTAAACTGCTGGTTGTCCAAGTGTTGCTCAGAAAACAACGTGTGCTTTGCAGTTAATTGGTCTACTTTTGTGAGGAAGCCTGATCTTTTAAGTCGGGACAGTATCCACCTCTTGCGGAAGGGTGCCGCTTTCTTTGCTTGTGGAATAGCACATAGTCTTAGCCAAAAGAGTAGAACAGTCACTAAAATTCAGTCACTGTCATTAAAAATGTCATTCTGGGTTGGATCTGGAGAAACCACTTGCTATATTAGTTACGCTGAGCTATTTCAATTGTTATTGTTTGACTGATTTATTGCACATAGCTAAATGTTTGTAAATCTTGCTCATTTGCAGTGGGGGTTAAATAATTTAGTAATCATTAAATTTGGTGTTTGCTGTGTTTTTACTGTACTTCAGATTGTTTTTACTCTTAAACTCATCTTTTTTCTTCTTTCTGCAGATTGTCTGGCTGTATTGTTACAGAAGAAGGCTGTTCTTCTCTGGCTTCAGCTCTGAAATCAAACCCCTCCCACCTGAGAGAACTGGATCTGAGCTATAATCACCCAGGCGAGTCTGGAGTGAAGCTGCTGTCTGACCTAAAGGAGGATCCACACTGCTCACTGGAAACACTCAGGTAGGGGTGTGTGTGTGTGTGTGTGTGTGTGTGTGTGTGTGTGTGTGTGTGTGTGTGTGTGAGAGAGAGAGCAATTTCACACTCAAAATCTAATACATTACTAACATGTCTTTAACAATAATGTTTAGAGTTATTATAAAATTATAATTTATTTGCCACTTGCAGTTACAGTAATCCTGGTCTTCACCTACTACACTAATGAGTGAAGTATTGATGAGTACTTATTAAAGCAAAAAGTGAAATATAGATACACATTTATTAGTGTAGTAGGTGAAGTATAGTAGTGTATTTATTAGTGTAGTAGGTGAAGTATAGTAGTGTATCATTAGTGTAGTAGGTGAAGTATAGAAGTGTAGTTATTAGTGCAGTAGGTGAAGTATAGTAGTGTATTTATTAGTGTAGTAGGTGGAGTATAGAAGTGTATTTATTAGTGTAGTGGGTAATGTATAGAAGTGTATTCATTAGTGTAGTAGGTGAAGTATAGTAGTGTATTTATTAGTGTAGTAGGTGAAGTATAGTAGTGTATTTATTAGTGTAGTAGGTGAAGTATAGAAGTGTACTCATTAGTGTAGTAGGTGAAGTATAGTAGTGTATTTATTAGTGTAGTAGGTGAAGTATAGAAGTGTATTCATTAGTGTAGTAGGTGAAGTATAGAAGTGTATTCATTAGTGTAGTAGGTGAAGTATAGTAGTGTATTTATTAGTGTAGTAGGTGAAGTATAGTAGTGTATTTATTAGTGTAGTAGGTGAAGTATAGAAGTGTACTCATTAGTGTAGTAGGTGAAGTATAGTAGTGTATTCATTAGTGTAGTAGGTGAAGTATAGTAGTGTATTTATTAGTGTAGTAGGTGAAGTATAGTAGTGTATTCATTAGTGTAGTAGGTGAAGTATAGAAGTGTATTCATTAGTGTAGTAGGTGAAGTATAGTAGTGTATTTATTAGTGTAGTAGGTGAAGTATAGAAGTGTATTCATTAGTGTAGTAGGTGAAGTATAGTAGTGTATCATTAGTGTAGTAGGTGAAGTATAGTAGTGTATTTATTAGTGTTGTAGGTGAAGTATAGAAGTGTATTCATTAGTGTAGTAGGTGAAGTATAGAAGTGTATTCATTAGTGTAGTAGGTGAAGTATAGTAGTGTATCATTAGTGTAGTAGGTGAAGTATAGAAGTGTATTCATTAGTGTAGTAGGTGAAGTATAGAAGTGTATTCATTAGTGTAGTAGGTGAAGTATAGTAGTGTATTTATTAGTGTAGTAGGTGAAGTATAGTAGTGTATTTATTAGTGTAGTAGGTGAAGTATAGTAGTGTATTTATTAGTGTAGTAGGTGAAGTATAGTAGTGTATTCATTAGTGTAGTAGGTGAAGTATAGTAGTGTATTTATTAGTGTAGTAGGTGAAGTATAGTAGTGTATTTATTAGTGTAGTAGGTGAAGTATAGTAGTGTAGTCATTAGTGTAGTAGGTGAAGTATAGCAGTGTATTTATTAGTGTAGTAGGTGAAGTATAGAAGTGTATTTATTAGTGTAGTAGGTGAAGTATAGTAGTGTATTTATTAGTGTAGTAGGTGAAGTATAGAAGTGTATTTATTAGTGTAGTAGGTGAAGTATAGAAGTGTATTCATTAGTGTAGTAGGTGAAGTATAGAAGTGTACTCATTAGTGTAGTAGGTGAAGTATAGAAGTGTATTTATTAGTGTAGTAGGTGAAGTATAGTAGTGTAGTCATTAGTGTAGTAGGTGAAGTATAGAAGTGTATTTATTAGTGTAGTAGGTGAAGTATAGAAGTGTATTTATTAGTGTAGTAGGTGAAGTATAGTAGTGTAGTCATTAGTGTAGTAGGTGAAGTATAGAAGTGTATTCATTAGTGTAGTAGGTGAAGTATAGAAGTGTACTCATTAGTGTAGTAGGTGAAGTATAGAAGTGTATTTATTAGTGTAGTAGGTGAAGTATAGTAGTGTAGTCATTAGTGTAGTAGGTGAAGTATAGAAGTGTATTTATTAGTGTAGTAGGTGAAGTATAGAAGTGTATTATTAGTGTAGTAGGTGAAGTATAGTAGTGTAGTCATTAGTGTAGTAGGTGAAGTATAGAAGTGTATTCATTAGTGTAGTAGGTGAAGTATAGAAGTGTACTCATTAGTGTAGTAGGTGAAGTATAGAAGTTATTTTATTAGTGTAAGTAGGTGAAGTATAGTAGTGTAGTCATTAGTGTAGTAGGTGAACTATAGAAGTGTATTTATTAGTGTAGTAGGTGAAGTATAGAAGTGTATTTATTAGTGTAGTAGGTGAAGTATAGTAGTGTAGTCATTAGTGTAGTAGGTGAAGTATAGAAGTGTATTCATTAGTGTAGTAGGTGAAGTATAGAAATGTATCATTAGTGTAGTAGGTGAAGTATAGAA
The DNA here is from genome assembly GCA_021613375.1 of Megaleporinus macrocephalus. Taxonomy (NCBI): domain Eukaryota; kingdom Metazoa; phylum Chordata; class Actinopteri; order Characiformes; family Anostomidae; genus Megaleporinus; species Megaleporinus macrocephalus. The sequence continues at coordinate 599,393 of CM038708.1, read as the reverse complement.
GTGTACTCATTAGTGTAGTAGGTGAAGTATAGAAGTGTATTCATTAGTGTAGTAGGTGAAGTATAGAAGTGTATTCATTAGTGTAGTAGGTGATGTATAGGAGTGTATTCATTAGTGTAGTAGGTGAAGTATAGTAGTGTATTCATTAGTGTAGTAGGTGAAGTATAGAAGTGTATTCATTAGTGTAGTAGGTGAAGTATAGGAGTGTATTCATTAGTGTAGTAGGTGAAGTATAGGAGTGTATTCATTAGTGTAGTAGGTGAAGTATAGAAGTGTACAGTGAGATGTGTGTAACAGTCCAGCAGCTCCAGTATTATAGTGTTGTTATATACTGCTAGAGTAAGGTTTACTAGAGTGATACTTTGATTAGGCCAGTAACTGCTGGGTGGTCGGTGTTCTTATTAGACTGGCTCTAGCGCTACATTACCTGAACCAGTCTGAGAAACATCAGTCCAAAGTACTGAACTGGAAACCAGCCCATCAGAGCAGCTCATCATCAGACAAGTGTATTTATGTAGTATTTTCAGAATCTGTGATGCTCAACAAGAGTAAAGATCATTCACATCCAGAAGGAGAAGAAATGAAGACAAGATTAAAATCAAATAAGATCAAATTAGAGAGTAAATCAGTTTAAACATACCATCAGTATCTCCGGCCAGACCTTCTACAGGACCTGTTACATCCAGGAGCGTGAGTCACTCCTGTGAGGAGTGGACAGAGTCAAATGTAGTAAGACAAATGTGTGTGTGTGTGTGTGTGTGTGTGTTGGTTTTTCAGGGTGGATCATAAAGGAAAATCGATGATGAAACCAGGACTGAAAAAATGTAAGATACACAAACACTCTCTCTCACACACACATACACTGTAACACACACACTCTCTCTCTCTCACAAACACATACACTGTAACACACACACTCTCTCTCACAAACACATACACTATAACACACACACACACAAACACACACTCTCTCTCACAAACACATACACTGTAACACACACACACACAAACACACACTCTCTCTCACAAACACATACACTGTAACACACACACACACACACAAACACACACTCTCTCTCACAAACACATACACTGTAACACACACACAAACACACACTCTCTCACACAAACACATACACTGTAACACACACACACTCTCTCACAAACACATACACTGTAACACACTCACTCTCTCTCACACAAACACATACACTGTAACGCACACACACTCTCTCACACAAACACATACACTGTAACACACACACTCTCTCTCACAAACACATACACTGTAACACACACACACACAAACACACACTCTCTCTCACAAACACATACACTGTAACACACACTCTCTCTCACACAAACACATACACTGTAACACACACACACACAAACACACACTCTCTCTCACAAACACATACACTGTAACACACACACACAAACACACACTCTCTCTCACAAACACATACACTGTAACACACACACAAACACACACTCTCTCACACAAACACATACACTGTAACACACTCACTCTCTCTCACACAAACACATACACTGTAACGCACACACACTCTCTCACACAAACACATACACTGTAACACACACACACACACACACTCTCTCTCACAAACACATACACTGTAACACACACACACTCTCTCACACAAACACATACACTGTAACACACACACAAACACACACTCTCTCTCACAAACACATACACTGTAACACACACACACAAACACACTCTCTCTCACAAACACATACACTGTAACACACACACACACACAAACACACACTCTCTCTCACAAACACATACACTGTAACACACACACTCTCTCACAAACACACTGTAACACACTCACTCTCTCTCACACAAACACATACACTGTAACACACACACACACACTCTCTCGCAAACACATACACTGTAACACACACACACTCTCTCTCACACAAACACATACACTGTAACACACACACACACACACACACACACACCCTCTCTCACAAACACATACACTGTAACACACACACTCTCTCTCTCACAAACACATACACTGTAACACACACACACACAAACACACACTCTCTCACACAAACACATACACTGTAACACACACACACACACAAACACACACTCTCTCACACAAACACATACACTGTAACACACACACACACACACTCTCTCACAAACACATACACTGTAACACACTCACTCTCTCTCACACAAACACATACACTGTAACACACACACTCTCTCACACAAACACATACACTGTAACACACACACACACACTCTCTCTCACAAACACATACACTGTAACACACACACTCTCTCTCACACAAACACATACACTGTAACACGCACACACACACTCTCTCTCACACAAATACATACACTGTAACACACACACAAACTCTCTCTCACACAAACACATACACTGTAACACACACACACACTCTCTCTCTCACACAAACACATACACTGTAACACACACCTCACACACTCTCTCTCACACACAAACATGTACACTGTAACACACACACTCTCTCTCTCTCACACAAACACATACACTGTAACACACACACTCTCTCTCTCACACAAACACATACACTGTAACACACACACACACACACTCTCTCACACACACCCTCTCTCACAAACACATACACTGTAACACACACACTCTCTCTCTCACAAACACATACACTGTAACACACACACACACAAACACACACTCTCTCACACAAACACATACACTGTAACACACACACACACACTCTCTCACAAACACATACACTGTAACACACTCACTCTCTCTCACACAAACACATACACTGTAACACACACACTCTCTCACACAAACACATACACTGTAACACACACACACACACACTCTCTCTCACAAACACATACACTGTAACACACACACTCTCACACAAACACATACACTGTAACACACACACACACACTCTCTCTCTCACACAAATACATACACTGTAACACACACAAACTCTCTCTCACACAAACACATACACTGTAACACACACACACACTCTCTCTCTCACACAACACATACACTGTAACACACACCTCACACACTCTCTCTCACACACAAACATGTACACTGTAACACACACACTCTCTCTCTCTCACACAAACACATACACTGTAACACACACACTCTCTCTCTCACACAAACACATACACTGTAACACACACACACACACACTCTCTCACACAAACACATACACTGTAACACACACCTCACACTCTCTCTCACACAAACACATACACTGTAACACACACCTAACAGATTCTCTCTCACACAAACACATACTCTGTAACACACACCTCACACACACGCTCTCACACACAAACACATACACTGTAACACACATCTCACACGCTCTCACACACAAACACATACACTGTAACACACACCTCACTCTCTCTCACACACACAAACACATACACTGTAACACACACCTCACACACTCTCTCACACAAACACATACACTGTAACACACACCTCACACACTCTCTCACACAAACACATACACTGTACGCACACCTCACACACTCTGTCTCTCACAAACACATACACTGTAACACACATCTCACACGCTCTCACACACAAACACATACACTGTAACACACACCTCACACACAAACACATACACTGTAACACACATCTCACACTCTCTCACACACAAACACATACACTGTAACACACACCTCACACACTCTATCAAACATTCTCACACAGCTCACACAATAATCTCTCTTTGTGTACAGATTCCTGTGAGTTCACTCTGAATCCAAACACAGCGCACACAGAGCTCTCTCTGTCTGACGAAAACAGGAAGGTGACACAGGTGGGACATGTGCCACATCCTGACCACCCAGAGAGATTTAATTATTATGGGCAGGTTCTGGGTAAAGAGACTGTGACTGGACGCTGTTACTGGGAGGCTGAGTGGAACTGGGGTATGGCTGAAATAGCCATGGCATATAAATCAATCAGAAGGAAAGGAGGTAGTTCTGAATGTCGGTTTGGACAGAATGAAAAGTCCTGGAAGCTGTTCTGCTCTGATAACAGTTACTCAGTTCTTCACAATAATATCAGCACTGAACTCTCTGCTCTTCCCTCTGACTGTAAGAGAGTGGGAGTGTATGTAGACCATCCAGCTGGCACTCTGTCCTTCTACAGCGTCTCCCCTGATAAACACACACTGACTCACCTACACACGTTTAACACAACATTCACTGAACCGCTCAGTGTAGGATTCACACTTTGGCGTCAACATCCTGGCTCCTCATTGTGTGTGTGTAAGATAGAATAATCTCCTGTGTGTGTGTGTGTGTAAGATAGAATAACCTCCTGTGTGTGTAAGATGATGAGGATGATGATGGAAGTAATGATGATAATGTTGGAGATGACGATGAAGATGATGGAGATGATGACTATGATAATGGTGGTGATGATGGTGGTGATCATGATGGAGATGGAGATGATGATGATGGAGATGGTGATGGTGGTGATGATGGAGATGCTTTGTTGTGTTAGGTGTTACGCTTTGTTTCATTTTTTGGAATGCTTTTGGCTCACAGGTTTGTTTTTGATGTTTGCAACAGATCTTTGAATGTATTTCTTATTAAAACAATATTGTCATTTATTCACTGTGTGCTTCCTTTTATCTTTCATGATGTTGAGCCAGGAATGATGATTGTGGGGGCTTTTTCTTTGTGAGTAGTTAGTGACATGCAGTGTTCTGTTCTTAGTTTTTGCACTGGCTGATTTAGTTTCTTTAGTTTGGTCTGTGCAGGCCTTTGTTGCAGTGAGTCTGTGCAGGCCTTTGTTGCAGTGAGTCTGTGCAGGTCTTTGTTGTAGTGAGTCTGTGCAGGTCTTTGTTGTAGTGAGTGTGTGCAGGTCTTTGTTGTAGTGAGTGTGTGCAGGTCTTTGTTGTAGTGAGTCTGTGCAGGTCTTTGTTGTAGTGAGTCTGTGCAGGTCTTTGTTGTAGTGAGTCTGTGCAGGTCTTTGTTGCAGTGAGTCTGTGCAGGCATTTGTTCCTTTGTTGCAGTGAGTCTGTGCAGGCCTTTGTTCCTTTGTTGCAGTGAGTCTGTGCAGGTCTTTGTTCCTTTGTTGCAGTGAGTCTGTGCAGGCCTTTGTTGCAGTGAGTCTGTGCAGGTCTTTGTTGCAGTGAGTCTGTGCAGGTCTTTGTTGTAGTGAGTCTGTGCGGGTCTTTGTTCCTTTGTTGCAGTGAGTCTGTGCAGGCCTTTGTTGCAGTGAGTCTGTGCAGGTCTTTGTTGTAGTGAGTCTGTGCAGGCCTTTGTTGTAGTGAGTCTGTGCAGGTCTTTGTTGCAGTGAGTCTGTGCAGGTCTTTGTTGTAGTGAGTCTGTGCGGGTCTTTGTTGCAGTGAATCTGTGCAGGTCTTTGTTGCAGTGAGTCTGTGCAGGTCTTTGTTGCAGTGAGTCTGTGCAGGTCTTTGTTGTAGTGAGTCTGTGCAGGTCTTTGTTGCAGTGAGTCTGTGCAGGTCTTTGTTGCAGTGAGTCTGTGCGGGTCTTTGTTGCAGTGAATCTGTGCAGGTCTTTGTTGTAGTGAGTCTGTGCAGGTCTTTGTTGCAGTGAGTCTGTGCGGGTCTTTGTTGCAGTGAGTCTGTGCGGGTCTTTGTTGCAGTGAGTCTGTGCGGGTCTTTGTTGCAGTGAGTCTGTGCGGGTCTTTGTTGCAGTGAATCTGTGCGGGTCTTTGTTGCAGTGAGTCTGTGCGGGTCTTTGTTGCAGTGAGTCTGTGCGGGTCTTTGTTGCAGTGAATCTGTGCAGGTCTTTGTTGCAGTGAGTCTGTGCAGGTCTTTGTTCTAGTGAGTCTGTGCGGGTCTTTGTTGCAGTGAGTCTGTGCAGGTCTTTGTTCTAGTGAGTCTGTGCGGGTCTTTGTTGCAGTGAATCTGTGCAGGTCTTTGTTGCAGTGAGACTGTTGTCCTCTCTGTCACACCTTGGATCCTCTGGTTTTGTTTGGTGAGTACTCTGCAGGGTGGGTTGGTTTGTGTTGTAGTTCTCTTTGCTAGGCTTAGTGGAGTGACTGTGTTTGGACACTCTTTTTTCCTTGGGGGTCAGGGGTGGGTTTTGGATTTTCTTTTGTTTTTTTTATTTTTGTACTACTTCTGGGCTTCTTGGGTGCTTGAAGGGACTTGGCTCTTGGTTGGGTTTAGATAGTTTTGGGTTAATAGTTAGGGGGAACTGCACTTGTGATTTCCTCCTGTATGAGTTAATTGTGTGCAATGGCTTCTGTTTGTCAGTTTGTTCAGTCTCCCTCTGAGGATTTATTAGACCTGTTTCTAAGCATCAGTTGCTTGTAATTGTAAGTCATTATGATGTTGGTGTAGCATATTTACCATCTTTATGCATAAACTGTGCATAAAAGAGCCAGTTCCTATTGTTCATGTTCTTAAAACCACAATGCCTCAGGCACAGCAGCACCCACTTCCTGTCTGAAGTGTTGAGAAACAGATAAGCACAAAGAGATCATTTACGACCCCAATGTACACACCACACAATCCCCTCTTCTTCTCTCTCAGTAAACGAACAAAAAGAAGTTGAACTGTAAACACGTGAATCTAGTCAAACTTATCTAGATCACCAAGGACAGAGGATTTATTGTTTATCCAAATTCCACTAAGAACCCCTTTTTCATTGCTCAATTTAAACAAATGTTTCTCAAGATGCCACTGTTAGAACAGGAAGCCCCCCCTGCCCCCGGCACTGGAGGACACGTCATGCCCGACTTTCTGCTGATGAAGTCAAAAGTCTAACAAAGACAGAATTAAAGACTTCGTTGGACTGCAGTAGAATTGTTTCTCTAGTTATATGTTAAATATGTTATTCATTCTGTTATGTTATCCACTGCAATTTCTGCTTTCTTTTTGAATCTTTAAATACGTTTAGAAATTCTTAATTTTGTTTCTTTAAGTAAGATAAACCTTTTAATCATGTACTGTATGTTTAAGCTCATATACTAGCATTTCCTTTATGTAATCACTCTAGCAGTAGGATTGTTAGAGCTTATTTAACTGTGTATCAGAAGTTTGTAAGTTTACTGATCTTAGAATATATACAACATGTAGAGTCTATACATGAATCCATACACAGATTATATATAAAATATTTCCTTTCTAATAATAATTAACATTTACATATGGGAGTATTGCAGTATTGTAGTAGTGCAATGTGCTCTGGAATTTGTGTCAAGTTATTTTGCGGGAATGAGCAGATGTAATGCATATTCATGACGACACCCCCCCCCCCCTTTACTCCCCCTCATAGAAGTCGCTATGAACTCAGAGGCAGATAGAGAACAAGTTTAGTTTAAGTTTAGTTTGTTTAATGGTTCACCGTGCTTATGTGAACTGTACTCCGTTTATTTAACCAGCTGAACAAGCTGCTTTTGTTTCCAGTTTCATTACTGTATGTTTAATTCAGCCGACAGTAGTTTGGTGTGAAACGTCACACGAACATGGTTTAGCATCTCATTAATGAACCAGCATCGACGACCAGCGCTCCACAGCATGAAGCAGCCCAGCCATGATGCTCTCATCTTCATGACGCAGTAGGACAGTCACACCTGCCTGTGATCCGGTCCTCCAAGCTGAGTTTGTTATTGATGTTACTCTCTTTAATGAAGCTTAGATCAATCGTTCCATTCAGCTTCAGAGTCCAGATCTGCTCATCTCCCATAGAATAGCTTCCTCTGAGATTCAGTCAACTCTAGAAGTTTCCTCAGTGTAATGCAGTGTTCTGTTCTCTTTACTCTTTATTTTATTCACTCCTTTCATTTAATCTCTTATTTACTCTTTTGTTAATGATTTATCAATAAACTATCTTTTATTAAAAGTAGTCTCGGTGTGGATCAATATTATGACAGTGTGCAGATCCCTGACCTCGTGTAACTCTTACCTGAGATTAAATACGACTGTGGTTAATGTTTGTATTCAAACGTCTAATATCTGATGTGAATAAATATCTAATAATTAATTAATGAACTTTATCGCTACAGTTGGATCATAAGAACAGTGAACTGAACAGTCCAGAAGAATCTCTGTGGATATCTGTCTTTGTTCTCTGTCGAGTCGTGGTGCTCAGTCCTGGTCTTGGAGAGTCCAGCCCCAAATGTAGCACCTGATCCAGGTAATAAAGGCGGTCAGGACATCCGAATGTTACTGAATGGTGTGATATATGTGAGCTGGACAATAAATCTGTTTCTATTTTGAGTTCCTATTTGAGCTTCGATCACCATGACAACAAGATAGTTTTGTCTTGTGTTATAAGTCCAGCTCAGATCGTTCCTTCACAGCTTTGCAGCTTCTGCCCTAAAAGCCCAAACTCACTCTGGACAGCACTGTGACGTGTTCAGTTCAGCTCCAGCCAAGATGTTAAAAATACTTTCAAGAAGTCTGATGAGGAACAAGTAATGGTTTAAAACAGTCGTGATCTCAAACCCGTCTACAATAGTGGTGATTATGATTGTAGACGTGATGGAGCAGTCCTGGGCACGACTGCTGTAGAGGATGTTATTCTGTGCAGATCAACGTAACATGTAATTTGGCTGAGAGCTTCAAATAAGAACATCTGTAAAACAGTGAACAGCCTGTAATGAACATCAGCTTCAAGTTGTTGATTTATAAACATCACGTTACTGATCATCACGTCTCTAAAGTCAGTCAGTTATATAACTGTTTACCTTCAGCCCACTGCTGCACACCTGTCCCCCAGTCCTGTAGGACATTATCCTGAACAGCTTCATCCTGAGAGCCTGGAGGCTGTTGTTTGGCAGTAATAATGAATAAGACACGGTATAATTAATAAACAAAGTAAAAATATGAGTATGTAATACGATACCAGTCGTTATCTCTGAGCCAGTGTAGTGTCCATATTAAGAAACTGTCTGTTCCAGGAAGTTACTGCATAGCTATCATGTCTGTTCCACCTGTAAACTATAAAAGGTGTTTGTGTTTATATATAACCTGCTCCACCTCCTCTCCAGGTGTAGAACCAGCACCCTCCTGATAAGCTCCTCCCCGCTGCACCTGAGAGACAGGAAGTTCAAGAAGATATGTATTCCAATAAAGTACAATAGTAAACGTCTGAAGTGTGTAAATCACCTCCCAGTTCCAGGAATGAGCCTCAGCATGTAGTCCTGATCAACAGGGACACGTGGACAGGAGACACTGCAGCTCAGGACAATGCTCTGCAACCTTGTGCAGATAGAGGAAGTACTTTCAGGCCACGTCTGAGCTCAGAAATGTTGTAGTTCCAGCCCTGTAGCTGCTAACGTCTGCTGAAGAACAAGCCGGACTCCATGTCAGTAAGTCCCTGACCAGTCCAGACTGCTCTACTCTCCTGAGTTGGAAGTTGGAGTTGAGCAGAAATGTGGATGGTCTGGTAGAGTCTGATTAGTTTAAGATCCACTGTAGGATTAAAAATGACCTACGCAGATCTGAGACGTATGACCAGAATGAATTAATATCTTATTGTAAATAAAGATATTGTCTGTTGGAGTGATCTATAATAAATAAATCATATTTGTAAAGTGATGGAGTGAAGTGATATTGGGGACTGACAGTCTGTGGGTAGAAACTGTTTATTGACACTATTATTAATTAATTAATTATTATTAATGTTAAACAGGCAGCTGGTACATGTGACTCCAGTTAAACTAAATTATGTAAATGTAAATTATGTAAATGTGTCTGGCTGACCAGTGAAGAGACTTGACACTACTGCAAGGGTCTGTGGAGGACAGTAAACTGATCTTAATGCAATAATCAGATAAATCAATACTCAGATAAATCATTAATCAGATAAATCATTCATCAGATAAATCAATACTCAGATAAATCATTCATCAGATTAAGTCTGATTTTGGATCTAATATTGATTAATCTCAAAATAAAGCTTTTAAAATTTCTCAGACATCATCGTGACTGGACAGCACCCTGACCGGACATCATCCTGACTGGACATTATCCTTACTGGACATAATCCTGACTGGACAGCACCCTGACTGGACATTATCCTGACTGGACATAATCCTGACTGGACAGCACCCTGACTGGACATCATCCTAAATGGACATCATCCTTACTGGACATCATCCTGACTGGACATCATCCTGACTGGACATCACCCTGACAGTTTGGACAGGAGGTCTGAGGCTCCTTTCTCTGTTTACTGTGTATAAAATTAGAGAATAAAGAGAAAACTGGAGATAAACTGGGTGAAAGTTCTGTTTTTAACTTTAGGTTTTAAAAATATCCATCAGAGTAACATCCCAGAAACAGTACCTACAGAGTACAGCATCACCACAGCACTGCTTCTCAATCAGCACATTCTCTCTCTCTCTCTCTCTCTCTCTTTATTCTCTCTCTCTCTATTCTCTCTCTCTCTCTTTATTCTCTCTCTCTCTATTCTCTCTCTCTCTCTCTCTCTCTCTCTCTCTCTCTCTATTCTCTCTCTCTCTATTCTCTCTCTCTATTCTCTCTCTCTCTCTCTCTCTCTTTATTCTCTCTCTCTCTATTCTCTCTCTCTCTTTATTCTCTCTCTCTCTATTCTCTCTCTCTCTCTCTCTCTCTCTATTCTCTCTCTCTCTTTCACACTCTCTCTCTCTATTCTCTCTCTCATTCACACTCTCTCTATTCTCTCTCTCTTATTCTCTCTCTCTCTATTCTCTCTCTCTCTATTCTCTCTCTCTCTCTTTATTCTCTCTCTCTCTATTCTCTCTCTCTCTGTTATTCTCTCTCTCTTTCTCTCTCTCTCTCTCTATTCTCTCTCTCTCTATTCTCTCTCTCTCTATTCTCTCTCTCTCTATTCTCTCTCTCTCTCTTTATTCTCTCTCTCTCTATTCTCTCTCTCTGTCTATTCTCTCTCTCTATTCTCTCTCTCTTTATTCTCTATTCTCTCTCTCTCTCTCTAGTCTCTCTCTCTCTCTCTATTCTCTCTCTCTCTCTCTCGCTCTATTCTCTCTCTCTTTCTCTCTATTCTCTCTCTCTCTATTCTCTCTCTCTCTCTCGCTCTATTCTCTCTCTCTTTCTCTCTATTCTCTCTCTCTCTCTCTCGCTCTATTCTCTCTCTCTCTCTCTCGCTCTATTCTCTCTCTCTCTCTCTCGCTCTATTCTCTCTCTCTCTCTCTCTATTCTCTCTCTCTATTCTCTCTCTCTCTATTCTCTCTCTCTCTCTCTCTCTCTATTCTCTCTCTCTCTCTCTCTCTCTTATTCTCTCTCTCTCTCTCTATTCTCTCTCTCTCTCTTCTCTCTCTCTCTCTCTCTCTCTATTCTCTCTCTCTATTCTCCTCTCTCTCTCTCTCTATTCTCTCTCATCTCTTCTCTATCTCTCTCTCTCTCTCTCTCTTTCTATTCTCTCTCTCCTCTATAATTCTCTCTCTATTCTCTCTCTCTCTCTATTCTCTCCTCTCTTCTATTCTCTCTCCTCTCTCTCTCTCTCTCTCTCTCTCTCTCTCTCTCTCAATTCAATTCAATTCAATTCAATTCAGTAAGCTTTATTGGCATGACCATAGTTATATACAGTATTTGCCAAAGCATCAACAAAACATCACAGATGAACTTTCTGAACATTAAACAATTAAAATAATAATAATAACAATTAAATTTAAAATTAGTTATTGACTTTAACACAACCATACAAAGATATAATATATACATAAAATGTTTACAAATAAAAGATATTTACAATCAGGGCAACTGTTGTGTGTGTGTGTGTGTGTGTGTGTGTGTGTGTGTGTGTGTGTGTGTGTGTGTGTGTGTGTTTGGGTGGGTCACTCACTGTCCCTCATGTTGTGGCAGGCTGTAACGTACTGTGCTGCCAGGGCGCTGCTCTCTCTCTGTTCTCCTAGCAGGAGGGTCAGTGTGAGGTCAGCAGAGAGACGCTTAAACTGGGGGTGAATTTTCTGGAATTGTTTAGTAAAAGTAAATTTCTCGTAGCTGTTTAAATTTCTCACACTCTGTGAGGAAGTGCAGCTCCGTCTCTACAGCGTTACTGCTGCACTGCAGACACACTCTCTGCTCTTTAGGCAGCCAGGATTGCCTGTAGCGGCCGGTCTGTATGGCCAGGCTGTGGTCACTGAGTCTGTACTTGGTCAGCGTGGTTCTGTGTTTGAGGTCAGTCACTGTGCTCAGGTACTCAGCTACAGTGTACTGACGCTTTAGGGCCAGATAGCACTGCATTCTGCTCTGTGCTCGTGTCTGTGTGTTCAGAGAGTGATGGAGTTTAGTTTTTGGAGTGTTAGAATTTGGTTTGGTCTGATTGTTTGTTCTACAGACTGGTCCTGACGTGTAACAGTGTTAGTGAGTGTGTTTGAGTGTGTGTGTGTGTGTGTGTGTGTGTGTGTGTGAGTGAGTGAGTGAGTGTGAGTGTGTGAGAATGGGTGATGTAGTTTAGTTTTTGGAGTGTTAGAATTTGGTTTGGTCTGATTGTTTGTACTACAGACTGGTCCTGACGTGTAACAGTGTTAGTGTGTGTTAGTGAACTCAGTGTCAGGACCAGCTGTGTGAGGGAACTCTTTTCTTTGCTCAACTCTTGGCATTGCAGGGCTTTATGGTGATAGGAGTGGGGGTCACTGTTTTTTAGGTGTAGCCAATATTTAATAATCCTTTTTTGAATTTTGAGTAATAGTGGGTATTGCCCTAATTCCGCTCTGCAGGCGTTGTTTGTTGTTGTTCTGTGTACTTGCAGGATATTTTTACAGAACTCGGTGTGCATAATTTCTGTGGGATGTTTCTCCCATTGGTCAAAATTATGATTTGAGAGTGCCCCCCATACCTCACTACCATATAGGAGAATGGGTTCTATAATTGATTGGAATAATTTGAGCCAGATCCGGATTGGTATTTGAACAGGAATTTGTCGTTTGATGGCATAGAATGCCCTGCGTGCTCTCTCTCAGCTCATTAACTGCTGGACTGAAGTTTCCAGTTGAACTGATCTTCAGTCCTAAGTAACTGAACTCTGTACAGCTGTCTAATTGATGTGTCCCTAGTGTGAAGCAGGAAGTGCTACCCTGAGATCTGGATCTCTTTTGAAAAATTATAGTTTTGGTCTTTTTCAGGTTCACTGCCAGGGCCCAGGTCTGGCAGTACTGCTCCAGCAGGTCCAGGTTCTGCTGTAGGCCCTGCTCTGTGGGGGACAGCAGAACCAGGTCGTCTGCATAGAGCAGGAACTTGATTTCTGAGTCGTGTAGAGTGAGACCGGGTGCTGCAGAGCGCTCTAAGACTGTAGCCAATTCATTAATATAAATGTTGAATAAAGTTGGGCTTAAGCAGCAGCCCTGTCTCACTCCACGCTCCTGAGAAAAGAACTCTGTTTGTTTGTTGCCAATCTTTATACTGCACTTATTATTTGTGTACATAGATTTAATAATGTCATACGTTTTACCCCCTACACCACATTCAATAACTTTGTAAAATAGACCGTTGTGCCAAATGGTATCAAAAGCTTTTTTGAAGTCAATAAAACATGCAAATATTTTCTTTTGGTTCTGTTTCATGTGTAGGTCAATCAGGGGGTGTAGGGTGTAAATATGATCTGCTGTTCGATGATTTGGGATGAATCCAATCTGACTCTTACTCAGGACACTGTGTTTCATAAGGAAGTCTATAAGTCTTGAATTAATAATACTGCACAGTAGCTTCCCCAGACTACTGTTCACACAGACGCCTCGGTAACTGTTAGGGTCGAATTTGTCACCGTTTTTGAAGATGGGAGTTATAAGACCTTGGCTCCAGATGTCAGGGAAGTAACCTACACTCAGAATCATATTGAACAGTTTAAGAACGGCCAATTGGAAATTTTTACTTGTATATTTGAGCATTTCATTTAAAATGCCATCAGATCCGCATGATTTTTTAGATTTTAGGGTTAATAATTTGTTTTGAAGTTCCTGTTCAGTAATGGGGGAGTCCAGTGGATTCTGGGAGTTTTTTATTACCAATTCTAAAGTACGTAGTTTTTCCGTGATATTTTTCTGTTCAGGTTTTGTATTTGGGGGTATTTTATTATATAGTAATTTAAAATGTGTGGTCCAAACTTCCCCATTTTGGATGGCCAATTCTTCTGATGTAGTTTTATTGAGCGTGTTCCAATGTTCCCAAAATCTGTTTGTATTTATGGACTCCTCAATTAGTGTCAGTTGTTGTGTTGTGTGTTGTGCTTTTTTGATTCTGAGTGTACGTTTGTAGAGTTTCAGAGTTTGGCAGTACTGAAGGCGTAAATCTGCATTACTCGGGTCTCTGTGTTTCTGATTTGATAATTTTCTTAATTCCTTTCTAATTTTTTGACATTCTGTGTCAAACCATTTATCATTGTTTGACTTTTTGGGTTTGTTCTTTAATTGTTTTAATTTGCATATTTGGGCAGACCTAATGAAAATGTGGTTCATATTCCGAACTGCGAGATTGATGCCATCAATACTGAGTGTATGTGGTGTCCAGAAAGGTATCTAAATGTGTTTGAATTTCTTGAGTGCAGATTGCTTTCTGGAACTCTTCTGTGCTGTTTTGGGCCCATCTGTATGATCTCGGGATGTTGTACAGCTTACTGGGCTGTGTGTGCGGTGCTGTTAGTCTCTGTCCTTTTGATGAACACAGTGATTTGGCTGTGATCAGACAGAGGGGTTAGTGATCAGAGAGAGGGGTTAGTGATCAGACAGAGGGGTTAGTGGTCTAACAGTGAATGCGCTGAGAGAGAAAGGGTCTAAATCTGTTATTACATAATCTACTGTACTATTTCCAAGAGGTGAGCAAAATGTATATCTTCCTAAAGAATCCCCTTTTAACCTCCCGTTGACGATGTACAGACCCAGGCTTTGAAAGAGCTGCAGGAGGTCTTTTCCGTTGCGGTTCAGCTGTGGATCAGAATTATATCGGGGGAAGTTAGTGATGTTTTTGGGTACCGATGTCTGAATATATAAGTATTACTATTTTCTGTGTTGAGGTCAGGTAGAGATCCTGTGTGTGCCTTCAGGTCTTCACAGATCAGCACACGTCTCTGGACCTGGAAGCGGCTGATCTGGTCGTGTAGACTGGGAAAGCAGTCTACATCAAAGTACAGGGATTCTCTCGGAGGGATGTATATGGTACACAGGAATACGTCTTTTGGAGTTTTTGTAATTTCTTTGTTTATTTTCAGCCAAATTTGGGATTTTTCTGATTTTATTGGGACTATAAATTTAGAAAGTTCAGATTTGTACCAAATTACAATTCTACCAGAATCTCTACCTCTTTGATATCAGGGTGTGTAACAGAGGGAATGATGATCTCTATATAGTCTGCGGGACAGTGAGTGATGGAGCCAGGTTTACACCAGGTTTCTTGTAGGATTATAATGTCGATGTTTTTTGTGTTGTTTATGAATTCATTGTTTCTACTTTTGATCCCAAATAGAGATGAGTGTATGCCCTGAATGTTCCACATTGAGATAGATAGAGATTTCATTTTGAACGATGTTAACAGTGAGGATACAAATATAAATGGTTTTTAAAAAAGGAGATAAATCTATATAGAGGAACTGATTCATATATAATGATAAACCAACCATTAGCAAACAATGTGCAATTACAATCATGTAAGTTTTATCTATTGGTTTTATGTATTTAATAGATTATTTATTTATTTATGTGATTTCTGTGTGTATAGTGATTGTCACTTAGCTTATCAGTCTGCTGCAAATGAGACTGAGCAGCTGTTTGATCTCTCCTAGATCTGCAGCACTGGTGGATGCTGGGCTTTTCACTGCTGCAGCGTAGCTCTGCTTCTGTTGCTGCATACAGGGGCCGGGCGCTGGGGGTATCAGGCTGGGGGTTGGATGTGGATGGGCTGGGTTGGGAGCTGGCTGAGGGTGTAGTTTCCTAGGCGTTGGGGGGTGGGGTGCTGGGCTGGGTTTGGCAGGTCTGCGTGGGGTGGAGATCCAGTGTGCTGGAGCTGCAATGGGTCTGGAACGGCTGTGTGGAGGAAGTGGGTGGAAGTGGTGGAATGCTGGGTGTCCACTGGTCTTCCTGGCTGATGGTGTGTAGAGTGGCCTACTTCTCAGGGGGCTGTCTGGATTGCATCCCAGGACCACGTCTTTCAGGTTTTTGGCGAAAATTCCCACACAGTCTTTGTGAAGATGGACATGGTCATGGAGATTGTGGATGCTTAGGTTGGGGTGGTGCACCAGATGCACGTTGGCCATTAATGCACATCTGCGAGAGATTTCTGCATTTACCTTCTGGATGGTAGCAGGGTGGAAGTCTCTCCGGGGCAGGATGGTTGAGATGGAGACCTTTGCGGTGGGGAAGGTAGCAGGGTGGAAGTCTCTCCGGGGCAGGATGGTTGAGATGGAGACCTTTGCGGTGGGGAAGGTAGCAGGGTGGAAGTCTCTCCGGGGCAGGATGGTTGAGATGGAGACCTTTGCGGTGGGGAAGGTAGCAGGGTGGAAGTCTCTCCGGGGCAGGATGGTTGAGATGGAGACCTTTGCGGTGGGGAAGGTAGCAGGGTGGAAGTCTCTCCGGGGCAGGATGGTTGAGATGGAGACCTTTGCGGTGGGGAAGGTAGCAGGGTGGAAGTCTCTCCGGGGCAGGATGGTTGAGATGGAGACCTTTGCGGTGGGGAAGGTCTGTGTGGCAGTCTGTGCTACCTCTCTTATACTTTCAGCTACTCTCTCTTGCTGTGCTCTCAAGTCATTAGTGCCAGTGTGGATGATGATATGATCTGGCTTACCTGAGATGGTGTGAGTGAGAAGCTGAAGTGCATCAGTGGTCCTGGCACACCAAACTTTGGCAACTTTGTTTCCTGGGAAGAGCTGTTGCTCATTTAAAAACTTCCCATTTGAGTCCATCAGGATGATTATCTTGGTATCTGCAGGTATGCATGTTTGTGTTTTATGTTTTTTGCTAGGCTCTGGTTTGGAGTTGAAGTTGGGCTGGGTATCAGAGTGGGCGGGCCGTTGCTGGTAGTGGGTGGGCGTTTGTTCAGAAGGGGCGGAGTGGGCGAGTTCTTGGTCAGAACTGTCAATTTCTTGTCCAGAAAGGGCAGGTTCTTGTTCTGGATGGGCAGCCTGTGGCTCGGGGTGAGTGCGCTGTGGATCAGAGTGGGCAGGTCCTTGTTCTGATGGCAGCTGACTAGTTTTGAGGCTCCTTAGTTCCTCCCTCAAGTCATTAAGAGTCTTGTCTCTTATTTGTGTCTCCTCTCTTACTGTAGTGAGTTCTTTTCTTAGAGACTCTCTGTCCTGCTGGAGCTCCTGCACCTGTCTTTTAAGGTCTAGCAGGGAGTTCTGGAACAGGTCTAGCTGGTGTTTGAGCTGTTGGGGAGGGTCATTCTCTGATGGGTTGGAGAGAAGCATTTGCTTGAGCTCGACCAGCTCTACCTCATGCAGGGACAGGCTCTCTCTTAGCTGGGACACTGTGCTGTGCAGTTGAGTATACTGTGCTGAGCTGTCCTGTGCTGAGCTGCTCTCTGAGGAGTGTGTCTCCTCTCCTCGCCCCTCCCCTGAACCTTGGGGTGCGCTGCTGCTGCTGTTCTCCTCAGTTTCTCTCCCAGTCTCTGCCAGTGCTTTGATAAAGTTAAAGTCCTGCTGGACAGAGCTGAGACTAGCCTCACTGCCTTGGAACATGATGGTTCCATTGTGGTAGACGTTCACAGTCAGGAAACTGTCCCCGTCCTCGTTCTTTATGACTATCTGTCTCCCGTTGCAGATGCCCCTCTTTCTGAGGTGCTTGTAGTGGGCGCAGATGGCGCTATGCCAGGCTTCAGCATGCTCTGTGTACAGCAGGAGGTTAGTGATGGTGGTTTTATCTCCTACTGTACTGGAATCTACTGTGAGCGTTTCTGGATTGTCTTTCAGAGCTCTGTGTTTGAAAGCTTTCCGAGCCTGTGAGGTTCGGAGCTCTGCTGGGTAGGTTATAGTGAGGGGGAGGGGCGCGCCCGTTGTTGCATCAGCCATGGCTCGCGCTCTGTAACTAGCTAGATTAGCACAGGGGCTAGCCGGTTTGAGGGTTAAAAAAGATTTCTTTATCAATTTTGAGGTTCTTACCTCAGTAGTTTTTAAAGAGGTAGCTTGATTGTAGAATAGCTTCTGAATTTTGAAGACCTTTGTCCTTTATCCAGTGTTTTGTCCTCAGTTCAGTCTCTGCTGCTTCTCTTCTGTTAGCTGAAGTTTAGCTTTTGCTTATTTTCTCCTGTTACTGACCTTTTTTTTCCTCCATAAAGTTGATCAT